>LOJH01014030.1:0-22593 GCA_001685095.1 Ellobius talpinus | reverse complement strand
ATTAGCTCAGGCTTATTATTAAGTAGCTCTTACAACTTAAATTAACCCATAATTTTTGTCTATGTTTAGCCATGTGATTTGGTACCTTTTCCCAGTCAGGCATTCTCATCTTGCTTCCCGTGCATCGGGCTGAGGACTGACTATGCCTTTCCACTTCCCAGAATTCACTTAATCTGGTTTCCCTGCCTGTACTTCCTGCCTGGCCAATCAGTGTTTTATTAAACTAATACAAGTGGCTAATCTTTGCAGTGTACAAGAGCCATGCCATGTCCAACCCACATAAACTACTGCCAGCTAGTATTCTGAATTCGCACTCAAATACTCAAATTTTATCTTCAAAGAAGAAATTATACTAAACAAATTAGCCTTTGTGCTCATGCATCAAAATGTTCTGCTCCCAGGTCCTCTCATTTGTGTGTGAATATTTGCAGACTGTTAGAAATAGATACAAAAAAGGATAGCTGTAAATTTAGGCAAATAATTTCATTTATTAGGACTTAACAGACTAGTGCTTGAGGATATCAAAAGAGACTAATTAACATTGATATGATGTAATTAACATAGATGTAATCAACATCGTTTTTTCAGTTGACATCCTCATTTCAGTTGCTGTGGGGGGAAGATGATATAATAGCCAAAGAAGTGTTGGTTGGAAATACCAGGGCCCTAAATCATTTGGCAGGGTTGTCATTTACCCTGAACTATAACTGATCATGTTGTCATCATGACTTCATTGTGTAGTAAGGAACCCACACATCCACTGACTACCCTGTATCAAATTTGTTTATCTCTAATGTACGATTTCCACTTCCAGATCATTTGTTGTATTTTAAGTTTGGTGAAAAGCGTTTGCATTGATCATTAAGACGATGTGATGAGGCTTCTTGGTTCTTTAAGTTGAGGGGTGAAACCCACCCCCAAACCTCACCTCCAGTCCATGGTGCACTGTATCATCAGAGGGACTGCATGTACCACCATGTCTGTGGGATGTAACAATGCTGTTTGAGGACTGTGGTGTCATGACCAAATCTATAGCTATGGAACCAAAATAATCACTGAGGGATGCTTTCCTCATCTTAACAGAAAATCCCCTCTGTACCCTACTTTTACCAACAGGATAGCATCATTTTATAAATCTTGTGCAGTGTAGCTGGCACCAGCAGAGCTTTTCTCCTCGCGCCTGCTCATCCACTACAGTCCTAATGCATGGACAGGAGTTGAAGAGAAGATGCTTCTCATTCTGACTTGAATGAGACACTTAAGCCTTTCCTTTGTCACCAAAGTGCTGTTTGTGAGAAAACATTTCTTAATTGCTGGTCACCCATTTTAGAACACAGCCAATATAAGGTGGCTTCCTCTGTCTGTGATATCAGAAACCAAGCAGAGGCAGGAACTCCAGAAGTCATGAGGCAGCCATTCTTAACCTAGAGATAAACACTTCAGCATGTTCTCTGTGATGATTCCAAGCCCCAACTCATTCGTGGTGTTTAGGGTGATTGCAGTACCAATCATTGGGAACGAACCCCTAATAATTAAGAGATTTTGCAAAATCAATTGGCCAGTCAGTAGTATGCAACTACTTAGAGCCTTTCCTTCACCAATCAGCTAATCAGTTGTTTAAATATCATCACCTTTTCTTAATTACTGACCTGATTTAGAAGACATAGACCAGAAGGTCAGGAGCTAAAGAAGCTAGCTTCTAGAGCATTCATTATTGGGGAGAAGAGAAATAGCGTTTTTTAAACAAAGCTCTCAGAGTAGACCCCAAGGATCCTCAGCGTGTGCTAAGAGGCAGTCACTATATGTGGATAAAAGGATGGATTCTATGTTTTAAGTATGAATATTTAGCTGGGCCTGGTGGTACAACCTGTAATTCCACTCACTTAGGGGACTGAGGCAGCAGGCCACTGGCTCAAGATCAGCTTGAGCTACAAAGTGAGTTCAAGGCTAGTCTCTGCAACTCGGTGAGACCAGGTCTCAAAATTAAAAGGATAAAGAGGGCTGGGGATGCAGCTCAGAGTTAGAGCCTTTCCTAGAGCCTTTAGATTCAATCCCCAAATGCCAGAAAAATACAAACATTAAAAGTAAGTTCATATTTGCTTGAGGATATACATGGGGAAATTTTATGTGTTCAGGAGTCACCAAAAGTCAAAACACCTAAGAAAAATATTGAAGCCCTGTATGTGTTGGGAGCTTTAACTGGTTTCTATATGTTCATCCCTGGTGATGGACATGCGGCGAGCAAGATTCTGAACTGGAAATAATAAAAGGTATTGTAACCCACATGTAAAAGTTACAAGTTATGACCTACCTGTGTATTTCCAGCAATTCTGATTTCACAGCCAAGAATAAACCCATCTCCCCTCTCTCCTCTCTCTCTCTTTCTTTTATGTTAAATGCCACTTTGGGGGAAAAACACACGAAGAACTAAGTTTAATCAGGTGGGAAAAATAGTTTTTTTTATTGATATGTTTTACTTTGCTGGCAGACCAGAGCAAAGGTTTTGTGAACATTTAAAAGATGAAAAAAGTGAAGAATCCCAGAAGCGGTTTATCTTGAAGCGAGATAACTCTAGTATTGATAAAGAAGACAATCAGGTTGGTTCTCAAGTTTGAGAGTGGCTGACGTTGTTGTTTTTGAAGGTGGGCTGACTGATGTTCTTGTTGTTCCTCTGTTGTCCCCTCCTGCTTCCCAGCTACCCCCTCCTGCCTCTGACAATCGATTGCTGCTGCCCTCTCTCTAATCCCTTGGCCTCCATTGTCTCCCCCTCTGGCATTCAGTGGGTAGCCACACGGTGTTGCCTCAGTTGCTTAGCAGTGGCTCTTTGTTGGGCTGCATGGGTGGTGCTTGGCGCAGTCTTTGCTGCATGTTGTGGTGGGGGTCGGGATGTCGCAGGCTCCGAGCTGTGGGGATAAGCTTGTCAGCTGCATTTCCAGATGTCTGTGTAACTCTGCCAGTCGCTCCACTCCCTACAGCTCTGTCCTTCCTTCCGTTGTGCACAATTTGAGCTGGATTATCAATGAGGACCGATGAGCCACCGGTGTAGCTGTAAAGAACATACCTTGTTATGGTGAGGACAGGAGGATTTTGCAACTATCCTAAAAATAAGTCTTCACAGAAAAGCATCGAGTTTACATTCTAGCCCCCCCCACCCTTCTTGTGTTTTATGGTCTATGTAATATGTTTGCTTGTTTGCATGAAGTGTAGCAGAAACTGATCCCTGTGTATTTTGCCTGTGACAAAACACTGTGTCATTCTAGAACATCCCTAATCATGGTCCTTGAACAAAGGTAAAGAGACCTCACTGAATCTCTTCTCTGCGTGGGTAGGAGGGAGGGAGGTTACAAGCAAGAAGACTAAGTAAATGATAAAACCAACAAAAGAAAAAATAATAATGGCAATAAGAACATCAGAAAGTCAGGAGACTGCCCTGACAATTGTACTTGTTGTCTGATAATCCAAATAGATATTTTTGAAACATGCCTTTGCTTTAAAGTTCATAAAGGTAAGACAATATGTATCTCACTCAAGGTCTCATATTAATTACTCAGGTGAGTCACCCTGAGCCTGCGTGTGCATCTCTGAACATATGTTTTTCTTTGTAAAAAAAAAAAAAAAGAAAAGAAAAGAAAAAGAAAAAGTCTATTTCTCATTTGTACCTCCTTGTCTCCCACCACTGCTGCCCCAGCCCTGAGCTGCACCGGGACTCTTGTTGACTCCAAAACATGCCTGTGTTGTGTACTCCATGGGTGTCTGGTGAGCGTATGAATGAATGCGCTTAGTGCAGAGATTATTTTATTCAGAATGGCACATAGGTGGGAGGGCAGCTGAGATGCAGGGAGTGGGTCAGAGAGGATGAGGGCTCGCAGTTCTCATGCTGGGTCCTTTGCATTGCTCTTCTAGCTGTCTTTGCACCGGCATTGGCCGTTATCAACACACAGGTTTTCTAAGCAGAGTTTATGTCCCCATGCAATTCACAGGGCCAACCACTGAACCAAAAAAAAAGAAGCCTTAGGAGCCAGAGACTCTCCACAAGTTCCTTTCAGACTCCCACTTTCTCTGTTTTCTTTTCTTTCTTGAGATCCCAAATGTGGACAGCCACTTCCTACCTCAGACACTCTGAACTCACTCTTCACTCTTTCCCTTCAGCAGTGGGGGAAAAGACTATTCCTGGCCATCCAATCTCTGGACCAATTCCCAAGGCATAAGCAAGGCTGCTTATTTTTAAAATATTTATTCTACTTTTTGCTCCATAGAGGACAAACTAAGAGTAGCAATCTTTCTTATGTCAGCATGTCACACACAGATACACACCCCCACACACATACACACACATGAACATAGATGCATACACACATACAACCACATAGATAAACACACATATACACATAGCACACACACATACGTCCATACACACATGCAAATCCATGCACAGAGATCACACACAGATACACAAACATACATACTCATATACATATCACACACACATACACACATAGCACACACAGAGATATATACACATACCTGGACATATATACACCACACACACAGGCATAAACATATACACACCACACACACATGCATATACATACATATCACACACAGAGATAAACATGCATACTTAAGTTCATATCCCCCAGCCTAGCCTCCTCAGGGAGCAGGGGGGTGGGGCTTGTCAGGCTCCAGTTATCTAAATGAGCATTTATTATTCTCAGTTGACAGTTGCTTAATAGCTCAACATGGATAACCCTCCTGATTTCTTTTCTCTGTTCAGCAAAACAGAATGCATCCATTTAGAGATGACAGACGAAGTAAATCAATTGAAGAGAGAGAAGAGGAATATCAGAGAGTGAGGGAGAGAATATTTGCACATGATGTGAGTAGTTGTTTTAATTGCCTCTTGAGTACGGTCCTTCCATCAGCAGAAAGACCCCTCCTTTCTCAGAGAGAGCTGGCAGGGAGGACAGAGGCCGGGACCAAGAGCAAGTCACAAAGCAGAAAACAGCAATGTTTCCGGGAAATAACCTGGCTCAGGGTTGTGGTGCAAACAGACCGAGAGTCTGCGTGTGCTCCCAAGGATAGAGATATGATCTGGGTCACTAAAAGAGACAGTCAGTATAGAAAGGGTTGTTAGGTTCCGAAATCCCTTTACATCCATAGTAAGTAACAGATCACCTATTGGTGAATTAAAAAAAAATCCAACATTAGGGACACAGACATGGCCCAATGAGTAAAATGCTTCCCATGCAAACAGAAGAACCTGAGTTTGGATCCCAGCACCCTTGTAGAAGGCAGGCATGGAGGCAGGCTTCCATAACACAAGCACTAGGGAGGCAGAAACCGGCAGATCCCGAGAGCTCATTGGCCAGGCAGTCTAGTCCACTTGTAAGCTCCTGATTCACTGAGAGACCCTGACTACAAACAACAAGGTAGAGAGCAGTACAAGAACATATGAGTACCCAGATATACACCTGTGCAAATAGCGCACACACATGCTTGCATAGATGCATGTGCACGTGGGCACACGAACACACACCAAGTATCCTCTGAATTTTTAGCCGATAATGAACACTTCATTATATAAAAGCTAGATGATAATATGTGGCTCCCTTCTTGATTTCAGAT
The DNA here is from genome assembly GCA_001685095.1 of Ellobius talpinus. Lineage (NCBI taxonomy): Eukaryota > Metazoa > Chordata > Mammalia > Rodentia > Cricetidae > Ellobius > Ellobius talpinus. Next base: position 16,968 of record LOJH01014030.1, on the reverse strand, counting down.
CAAATCAAATCTATGAACAATTTGTTAAAGGAATAATCACAACAATCACAAAAAACTTTTAATTCAAAACCAAAGAACATGTGGTTGTTGTGATTTAAAAAATAATTTTTTACCCATTATGCTCAGGCCAAATGTGATTAAGTTAGATAAAAATGAAAATATGAAAACTAAAAACTGAATTTTAATGCAAACAAGTGAAAACACTGAGAAATTTCCACACCTTTCTATTCTATGGAGTCCTTGGGAACTTCCTCAGGTGTTAGGGAGCCTGATCCCTGCAACCTGTAGAGGAGGCTTCGGTGTGGTCCTCTGTGGTCAACATTTCCAGCATGCTCAGTCAGACCAAATCTATGTTACTGTGGCTTCTTGCTGGAGGACACACCAAGCCAACAGGACACTTGGGCTTTGCTCCTCAGTTTTGAGGAGACCACTTGAAGCCAAAGCAAGTGTCGGCACCCTCCCCACACACACACACACTCATGGTGATTCTATAGCTTGACGCTGCAGAAGGGGCAACACCCGCCATGTGGGTTTCACCCTTCTATCCCCCCTACCTCCTGCTTCTTGAACACACTGTCATAGAAATTTAGTGAGTGATTGAATACTCTGGCCCAGAGCTCTTAAATTAAGAGAGCATGGGAGAGGAAAATGGAGGTTATCCTAATTGGGGTTATGGGTGCAAGTCTAGAAAATATTGTGTGGACTACATTGACTTTTGTTATGGGCAGGATGTACCATGATACATACTCTCATTGGATAAGAGAATAAGATGACCCAAATTTTTGACCTTGTCATGAGAGAGCAGAATGTGGTGAGCTGAGGGACAACCCATTTGCTTCTGGAGCCCTTCACAGAGACAGCTTCTCCAGAATGTTGATTTGTCTTCTAGTCTTTAGCCCCCTCCTCTTTTTATGTGTACTTACCTACATATAGGCGATTTCCCGACGCTCTGCTTCGAACAAGTCAAATGTTTTCGAAATGTGTCAATAGATTGAGATACAAATGTCCATCACACAGACAGGGCCTGAATAGCTTATTTTGTTATTATCTTTATAAAGTTATGCCCCATTGTTGGAGCTGGGTGCCAGGAAACATTGCCTCAGATGCCTGTCTGGAATAAGAATGGAATCCACGATTCTTACCCCCAGAAAGATGGCCACAAGGAGAAAGGGCATCCAAGGCTTCCCTTCTCTGGGGACAGAGGTCCCAGGAAAAGCACTTGAGGCACTTTTGACCATGATAAGCTTCACTGACCACAGGGAAGAATGACATTCTTTTCAGCTGAAAAGTAGATCTAAGGGTGACAGAGCTTAGGTGCCAAGCTATTGCCTGTCCCTCGCTAACCCCTGACCAGTATCATTTGCTAGCCTGTTTCTGGCACTACCTGTAACCTGATACTGCAGGGCAGGCTCTTAAAATAAGTTTCCTTCAGTCAAAACACACTCACCAACGATACTGCACTGTTGAGCGGCATCCTTCATATCATTAGTAAAATGATGTTGTTTGTGTTTCTAAGGGGAAAAATCTTCCCATTGTTTAACACCTTCCTAAATTCTCATGATCCTTACAAGCCTAAGAGGGGAAACTCTCGGCCACTGTCGCTCCCTTAGCCCACAGAGATGCTCCTGTCAGTGCCACTCTGTGGTAACCTACCTACTGAATATGACAATTAATCCCAAATTTAGCAGCATAAAGCAAACAAACTCCCTATGACCCCACTATCTCTATGGGACAGACACCTGGTGCAGCTCGGCAGGTTGTAATAACTTAAAATCCGTAACAGAGGTCTCCATCCAGCTCTTAGCTGGGCTTAACTCCTGAAGGTTTGGCTGAGGAACTGCCAACTGTTTATAAATTCACTCCTATGGCGACTGGCAGGCCAACCTTGTGAATTGGGACCAGTCTATAGTTGGCAATTTTCTTCAAGGCGAGCTTCCCTGGATGCAGACCCTGGCGTGTCTCCAGAAATGGCAGCTCATTTCCCCCACAGAATGTGATTCATGAGAGAAATTGAAGCAAAGTTCTTTTAGGATGTGGCCTTGGAGGTGACCGCTTTCCCTCCCACTATACAGACTAACCCCAGAACAATGTGGGAAGGCTGTGTTAATGAGGGAGGAGGCAAGAGGTGACTCAGGAGTAAGAAGATATTACCACAGCATCAGCTCAGAATTTCAAGGATGGAACACGGCCAGATGAACTTTCTTGAACACACATGCACCTTAACACATCTTCCTCACCGCTTGCACGGTGACAGCCCGCTTCACAGGGCATTCATTGATCCATGCACGTGCAGTTCCCTAGCTGGTTGACCCTGTCACCACTCAGAATGCTGATTAATATTCACCATGAAAAGGCCATTTTCAACAAAACAATAGTTACTTTACAGTAAGTCAACTATTAAACCAATACAAAGGATCCAGCATAAGGACCCTGTATTTTAGAAATCTAATCTTTATTCTAACTATTCTTTGATTTTATTTTCTCATAATAAAAAAATGAACAAAACCAGTTTTGCTCAACAATTATTATTTAAATGGCAGCTATTCAAATATTGAGTATGTGTATATCTTTCCCTACCTGAGCTAACACTAGAGAGTTTGGGCATCTTATTTACACTTTAGCAAGACTCAAGTTTATTTTAAAATTAGAAATGGTCTTGAGTGTTTTGGGGAAGCATCTTGTTGCCTCAGATGTGTGTGTGTTTGAGAAGCAGTGTGCATGTGTGCCTATATGTGTCTTTATATATGCAGCCACATGAACAAAATAGGCATGTTGCCATGGAGATATGCTAGAAACAACTTCAAATATGGGTTTCAAAGTTTGGTATCTTGAGATAAGACTGCTATCTGAGAGCCAAAAAGTTGTAAGTGTAAAGACAAGTTTAGCTCTCAAATAATAAAGCAGTAAATCTCTATTGTCAGTCATATTAGAAAAAAATACTGATTCCTTTGGTGAAAATTTAATCTCATTTTCTGGTCCTTTTCACCTGATGTTACTAACCTTGGGAAGACTTGTTAACAAGGCAGGATATTTGAGAAGGGCTGTCTTGCCTGGAAGGTATTTTTTGAGGACGTTTGTGTGTTGATTGAGCTCCCAGAAGGCTCCTGGTGACCCTCCAGCAAGTGTGGAATCTGTCCTCTGAGAGCTGCAGAGAGGGCACAGGCTGTGAGCACAGTGGGGGTGGGATGTGGGGGAGAATTCTAATCCATTAAGCAAAACCATTTTCTTCTTTGGAAAAAAAGAGCCTTTTAAATATTCGGGTATGCATGTAAGTGACAGCTTTAAATGTTGCACTTAATTACTGTGACACTTTCATCTTTCTCTGCCATTAAATGTGCAAGTTATTAATACTCCCTTTTCCAAAGTTTATTTCCACCAGCTACTGAGTCACAGCCCATAGCTGTCTCACTTAGGAGAGTGTGGGGACCCCGGGGAGGATCTTTCCAAACACTCAGATGCATACTTTTGAAGGATGTTTACTGGGGATGAATATCTTTGATTTGTTAGTGTCTTGATTTTCATTCAAAGAATTCAAAGCTGTTTAATCTCTCCTCCCCAAACGGTTTGTGGTTAAGATGTCAGAATGTCTTTGATCAACTTCCTCAAATAGGTTGACTCTCCAATTCCAGTGCCTGGTGGTAACATTATGAAGCCCACTGACTTCTTCCCAACCATTGAGGAGACACCATGTCTAAATAGGAGCTTTGGCTTAGTGGGAAAAAAGTGATTCCACTGTCAGAATGAACGTGGAGAACAGTACCTGGGTTGCCTCTCTGAGAGCTGGTTTCGTGAACTGCAAGTTTAATGTGAAGAATTGCTAACAGGGGCTGGCTGGGTCGATGCAAAGAACAGGGGCATGAGTTTGACACCCCCCAAATTCAACCAAGAAACTGTAAGGCATGATGTCACATGTTTGTAATCCCAATAGGGAGGCAGAAACAGGTGGATTCCAGGGTCCCTGGCCAACAAGCCTAGACTTCTTGGTGAGTTCTAAGTCAGTGAGAGACCCTATTTCAAAAAAGCAAGGTAGAGATCTATGAGATGGCTCACCAGGTACAGGCACTAGTCACCAAGCCTGACAACCTGAGCACAATCCCCAAATACACACCTGAAAAAAGGAAAGAACTGACTCCTGCTGGTTGTCTTCTGAGCTCCACACATGCACCTTGGCATGCACACATACACACATGTTCACACCAAACACACACACACACACACACACACAAAATGCAAAATAGTTTTTCAGCAACCAGCCAAGCAAATAAAACATTGACAGACCCTGAGGAACAACAGCTGAACTTGTCCTCTGATTTCACACATACACATGTGCACAGACATACATGTGCACACATACACATACATATGGGCACAGACATACATGTGCACACATACACATACATATGTGCACAGACATGCATGTGCACACATACACATACATATGTGCACAGACATACATGTGCACACATACACATACACATGTGCACAGACATACATGTGCACACATGCACATACACATGTGCACAGACATACATGTGCACACATACATATGTGCACAGACATACATGTGCACACATACACATATATATGTGCACAGACATACATGGATATGTGCACACTTGCACAAAGAACTGCCAAAGAGTCATTGCTATTGCTGTAGTGTAGCGGACCCATTAGGTTTCTATTTATCGCTTTTTTAGGTCACTTACTTATTTTGAAATCTGTACACGGAAAATGGTGCATAAATAGGTAGATAGATAAACATTGAAAATCGTTCCTATTATTTCCCAGGCACAGTGTGCAGTGTGCTGTTACATGAGCACACCTCTGCTTTACATAGATTTCTCTTTTCCTTTGTTAAAATTTAACCAGATTCATCTTTTCTCAGATACCATCTAGATAATGATGGTAGAATTTTATCTTCCCTAGAGTTAGTTCAGTAAAGGAAGCAAAACAAGAAAGCTGTTGGCTTTCTCTGTGAAAAGCCGGAGAAAAGACACTTGGTAGCATGTTTAAAATTAGTTTCAATTGGCCAAGGCTTGTTTTCTGTCCTGCCCCCTCCCTTTCATTCAGATTAATAATTGATGACATTTCTTCAATTTTGAGAGACTTGCAGTAAATCTGTCTCTTCCATGAGGACATGTCTCCCTGAGGCAGGGATGTCAGGATGTGTCTTCACAGCTGTGCCGTCCCTAGGAGGGTCACGGCAAATCTGCTTCTTCTCTCTTGGTTTGAACCCGTGCCCTTGACCGGTGTAGGATGCTTCATGGCTGCTCGGGACTCAGCAGGTCCCCTGTCTCTCCAGCTGTTTCACTCCCTTTCTCTCTGACCTTGATCCTAACCTGGAACTTAATCTGTTCGTACTTGAAGAGTTCCTGATGGGAAAATACCCCGTGCTGCTGAGAACTGGTTATTCTGCCAGCGACACTAACCTATTTCTTTCCTTTTAAAGTTCTCATCTTTTGTGCATAATTTTCTTAATCTTTTCCCCTAGGAAGGGAAAGTAGTTTTAAAATCAGGCAAGGATTTGCAAGAGCTCTGCCAATCCAACTCATCTGACATGGTGCCCTGTTTTTTATTTTTATTTTTCAGTCAGTTTGCTCCCAGGAAAGTCTATTTTTGGACAACAGGTAAAATCAAATTTATGTTTCTTGTGTCTTTCGAGGAATGGTGTGTCGCGTGTCCTTTACATTCTCATGTTCATATGTATTGCACATATAAGTGTGTACTTGAATATATGTATGAGAGCATGCATATGTCAATGGATACACACCTATATATTCACATATATGTTACTTGATCTGTTTAAAAAGACTTTGATTTGGGGAAGAAGTTTTCTTAGTTACTTCCAGACAGAGGCTTAGGCATTTTCCATTGAAGTCTCTGTTTTAGGCTCTCCCATGTAATCCCTGCAACCTTGACATGGGATAAGAGTGGAGACCCTGTGGGCATGCAGCTTCTCCGGCTTACTGGCCAGGCTGCTGAAAGTGTTTCCAGCCATTTCTTACGTCTTATCACCTTAAATAGCTATGCCAAAAGAAATTAAATTACTATGATTTTAAATTTCAAATTGTAACAGTCTCCCTGTCTTCGTGAAAGGGCTGGGGTGAAATCTTTATCCACAACGCTTTCATATTTGTCAGTTCGCCTGGCTTAAGGCTTAGCGGGGGGGTACTGGAGAAACAGAGTGTTGATGGAGTTTGTAGAACGTCTTGGGGTTAAGGGCAACCCTGTTAAACTTAACCTTTCAGAACTTACCCTTCTGAAACAGTTTCAAAGCATCACAACTATTGAAACGCTCCCATGATTCAATTATGTGGATTCCAGACAAACGAAGCAAGCCACGTGAGCTGTACTAGCCACATTTAAGACTAATCAAAATCCGAACTTGATTTAGAAACACAGGATTCATAAATAAAGCGGCTGTTAATTTGATTGCAAGTGTCAGTATAACGGGTGTCCCTCTAAGTCTGATTAAAATTGAAGTTGATTAAAAACTCGTACTTGGACTTTAAAACGGACATTAGAGATAACTAGTAACTACAAGAAATAAGTCACAGTGTTAGCAGTTGGAAATGTTGAGAGAATCACCTCTTTCAAGTGGAAAAAAAAGATAAAATATGATCATTCCAGTTTGAGGCACATGTTTCCTCTTTTAAGTAAAACTGAGAGTCCATAATTGACTACCTTGATGATGACCTGAAGCATTTCAAAGTTTTACACCTGTACCAGAGAGATTATTGACAGTTCACTTCCATGGAAGCATATTTCTAAGTCATCTAACCAATCATTCCCCTACAATATTCCTTAATTCTATTCATTGGTTCTTAATTGCCCAAGGTATTCAAGTTGGATCATATTCAACAGTCTAAGGACTGGTCATATATGTCCATTGCCTATATGAACATGCCCTGATAGTCCAAGAAAGAAACATCAAACATCAAATTGAATGTCCCTTCAGGAAAAATAAAATGTATATGGACACTTACTTCTGGAATTCTCATATTTCCAGTGAGTCCAGGGGAATCAATAAATAATTTTATAGTTATCTTGAAGAAAATCCCAACAACTGTGTTTAATTAAATTTCTATCCTGTGTCTACCAGCCTCTTGCATTCCCCCTTTCCTGTGTCCACATCTTTTCCTTTACCGCTCTATCTAGCATAGACTAGGGACTACATCCTTACATGTTGCTGTGAATTTGCTCAAACGAACGTTAACATCACACAGGTAAATCCTAACACATGGGATTGGCTTACACACAAGGCATGCTGTGATGTAGTGCACACCCGTCCCGTATAAGGCATTGCAAACCCTTGGGCTCTGTGTCATAAACGTCATCTTTTTCATTCCCAGTAGGCTCCAGGAAGACATTCACATATGCAATGAGACCTATAAGAAAAGACAGCTCTTTCGGTTGGTATGGTTTACTTTTATAAACTGTGTTTTCAAATGATGTGGCAGAATCCTCGTGAAATATAAGTGTTAGCATGCAATATTTCTGTTCATGGGATAGAATCTGTTCAATTCACTTCTCGTAGCATTTGTTACACAATGAGACGGTGAGAATTAGCACTGGGAAGCCATCACTCTGTGTATTCTCCTCCTGGGGTCTTCCCAGAAGGGTCTTTATGTGGAGGATTCTCCATTAAAACTGGTTGAACACTTTCAAACCCACTTTGACAAATTAAGCAGAGTGCAAATTTCTCTGGAATGCTACAATTATATGTACATTCCCAATTCTGGGAACTAAATAGATGATAACTCTACTAGGGAGGCTGGTTTTTAAATCACTGCTGTCCATCATATTTCAAACATTATTTTAGGCATCTATTTAATTTCTAAAAGGAAATTGTGAAGTTTCTTTCCACTATAATGGACTATTTAAACAAAGATCTGCAGAGTGAGGGGAAGGAATGAATTCTTTTTTGAGTTCTGTTTTAGGCCAATACCTCTCTGAGAGCAGAGGGGCCATCCGCATTTTTCACCACACTCTTACATGTCTGCTTGACATGCTTTATAAGGCCAGTATTAAACAGCGTTATTAAAAACACTCAATATCAGGTCGTACAAGATGTCTCAGGGGATAAAGGTGCTTGCCACCAGGCCTTATAAGCCATGTTCAATTCCCAGGATCCACATGGTAGAGAGAACTGACTCCTGTATGTTGTCTTCTGAACTACACACACAGGACTTGGTACATGCATCATACACACACACGCATACGCACACGCACACACACACAAACTATAATAAAACATTTTAAATATTCAGTATCTATTATGTATATATGGATATATTTCTAAATACCAGGTTCATCTCTGGTAGAAGAAAGCTAAAACCCCAAACAAACTCTTACCAGTTTCAGCAAAGAAGAAAAGTGGACTGACTGTGTGCTGGTACAACACCTTTGGCTAACGGCTTGAATTGAGGTCTTCCTCATTCATGGAGGTTTATTCTTTTATCAGGCATCAGCAAAAAAAGAAAAATGGATTCCTCATTTCCTCAGTTCTACCTCTCCTTGGTGAACACTGCTCAGCAAGTTTATTGTGCATCGGTAGATATTCCCCTTGCATTCTTGAATGTTTAAGAGAAATGACCTTGAATTTCTCTGTTGGAAACCCAGACCCTGAAATCACATACTCTGTGATACAGATTAGATACAAGCCTTCAAACAGCTAGTTCCTTTGACACAGCTCCCAAGTCAACTCATAGTATAGTTATAGTATAATTAGGGAAGCAATCCCAATGTGGAGGCCAACAGTTACCCCAGTCACTAAGTCCCAGAGCTCAGGAAACAAAGGTCGTTGTAAAGGTGGTTCCGAGTACATATTACCCTAAGTTGGGGAAACGAAAAGTATAATTTTCAGAAATATAGGAAAATGTAAGCAATAATCAGAGAAACAAAACTATATATATAATAACTATATATATATAAAATTATATATATATAATAACTATTATGGGACGAATTACTTGCTATGAAAGGACCAGCTCCAGTGACCACTTTTTTCCTAGATGTTGGTTGGAAAGAACCAAGCTGAACTTTAAAAAGGGGGAGGCATTTGAGTAAGTGCTTTTCTGTAATATTTATGATTCCATACCAAGTAGACTTGGAATTCATTTTAGGACCCAGCTTGCTAATATTGGTATAAATAGCCAATAGACAGAAAAATAAGAATTATATTTAAATTTGTCCATATCTAGAAACCACAAATAATTGTCTATTTAATATGAATTCTGTTTATGGGATCTCCTAAAAGCAGAAACTTCAATTTCACCCTTTAAAAAATGCATAGCTCCTAGTTTAAGATGATGAGTTGAGCTGATACCACAGAAGAATATCTTAGGTCACTTTGTGAATGAGGGGATGTAGTTCAAGTCTAGTGAGCTTGTAGAGTTGTTAGACATAGCTCTACCATGCCAAAGGGTGTCAACTACAACCCAGGAAAGACAGAGGTCGCCATCTTTTGCAAAGACATTCTTGACCACACTGGCACTCTTGCAGGTCTAAATGCCTGCCATGGAGGTGCAGAAGTCACAAATAGAAGGGATAAAAGATGCAAAATTGGTGATGGAACAGATGACCTCCCCCCCCCAATCTGGAGGGTTTCTTTCTGCCTCATTTAATGTGTTGAGGCTCAGGACCACCCCAGATCTTCAAGTCAATGTTTTCCTATAATGAATATTCCAGGTCCTCTGTAGAAGAGGTTATTGTCCAATTCCTGCTTCAGTCATAGCTGTTAAGGAATGATTCAGCTTTACTTTGTCAAAGATGGGTCAGCATAGTCAGAATTATACAAGAAAAGAATGAAGTTGAACTTGAATGTTGGAAGAACAAACTGGGCTGGAGAACCAAGCCCTTGGGATGGCAATTCCTCTACAACAGCCTCAATAGTTTTCTTACATCTCTGAGTATGTAAATTAAAGTCACCTGGCCATTGATGATCAACTTTATATACCAAGTCTCCTCTTCAGTGCCTGTTATTTCTGAAGCCAGCTATTCCCAAGGTTCCGACAAAAGACATTGAAAGAAAACATTGATGAGGGGGTGTTTCCATCCACCCTGCCTCACAAAAATGCTTTTTATTCTCTCTATTCAATCCTTCCCTTGCTTCTCAAAGCTCTTCTTTGCCTTTACTAATTCTCAAATCCAGTTTCCTTCTTAATATTCTCAGACACAAATAAAAGTTTCATAAATTGAAACAGGAGCTAAAATTTTGGCGCTGCTTCTGCTCATTTGGTCAGAGTATTTCTGTCAGATATCTATACACACTTCTAGCACCTCACCCAGACTTTATTGACTTTAAAGGATTGCTTTAAAACAAAACTTCTGATCAGGGATTTGGGATTAGATTCAAGCATTGATTACATCACATCACACACTGGTGTGAAGTCACAATTACGCTTATTATCTGTGAGTAATGCCCTCTTCAGCCATTTATAACCCAGGAGAATTCTAAGGTGCTTTAATGATGCATTGTATCCGCAAGAAAAAAATGAAAGCTTTGTAAACATGCACAACGCTATTCTTTAAGGAGATTGGAAACCAATGGAACTACAAATTTCCTCAGAAAACACATGCACATTTGCATGTTCCTTGAAGGAACTCTGGAGTCCTGGAAATTCAGCTTTAGCTTCCCTTATATTGGACGCAGTTTGAATGACTGCATTCTTTCACTTCGAAATTTGCGATTTCCATTGATGCCCTTGGCAAATCTCATGCCCAAGTATACTGTCAGCCCCGCTGTTTTCATAAACTTTCCTACCCCAGAAGGGTAGTGAGCTGTCTCCTTAGACTTCTAAGGTTAAACTCGCAGGGCAGATTCTTAGTGTGAGTTCATATGGTAATTCCAGGACAGCTCTTTTGTCAAAATCTTGCTGAACAAAGATATCATAAAGAACATAAAGTTGGAAAATGAATTAATAAATAGATTTTCTCCAAGGCCAATTATTTAATGCTAAAAAAGAAAAAAAAAACTTCTTTCCTGGGAATTAGTTTTAGAATTATGTAAGATGATGATTACTCCTGAGCATGAATTCATTATTGATTCAAGTCAGGGCGGCATACCCACTAACAGAGAGAGAAGCTAATGATTACATTTTATATCCCTTGTCTCCAACGGTGTCTCCTTCACTGGCAGAGGGATCATGGTGTCTCTAGGTTTGGTTTTCCCATGTATAATGTGTGCCATGTGTCATACGTTATGTGTCTTTGTGTCTGTTGGAGGTGGAGGTCTGTTTAAAGAGTCAATGAGAAGAGTGTAGAAGACTCTTCTACTAAGGGCCCCTATGCCCACCCGCCCCATCCTGACACATAACTCTGTCCTTATGAACCTCTCTGATGGCTGTGCAGGGGTAACCGAGACAGCTCAGGAAGGACTTCCGGGAGTCGGCAGAGCAGCTCAGAGACAGAGCTCAGGTGGTCCGACCAGCAGCGGGCCTGGAGCAGCACAGACTCTGACAGCTCCAACCGCAATCTGAAGCCCACCATGACCAAGACAGCAAGTTTTGGGGGCATCACGGTGCTGACCAGGGGTGACAGCACATCCAGTACCAGGAGTGCTGGGAAACTGTCCAAAACAGGTAGGTATCACTGAATGGGTCCCTGCCCTGGTGCCTCCTGGAGTTCTATGCAGGCCATATGCTCTCTGTTTCTCTCAATTTCGAATTAACTAATGGCAGGAATATTAACTCCACTCCACTGTAGGAATCAGGAGATGCTATTTAAGTGAGTTATTGTAACTAGCCACAAACTTGAAGGACACCACTAAGCTTCTTCCTTAGTTTCCTTACTGGTAAAATGAAGTTATCATAATAAATTCTTTGAACCCAGTTTACTTACTTAGAGTTTAAATGACATCATTTTTTTAACGGTGATATCACCTTGGCAAATACAGATAAAAACTATAACAAAAATCAGCTACTGCTTTTAAATGCAATGCTATGACACACTCAATGCAGCTGCCATGTGAGGTCATTATAATAGTAATAGACTCAGTAATAGAACTCTTCCTCTATTCCTGAACCTGTTATTATTTAAACTATATTTACCTATTTCCTCCTCTGAAGTATATAAATGATAACATCCCTACATTTAATGGTTTTAGGAAGACAAAAAGCTTCAATACATGGAAAGCAATTTGTGTGACTGGCATGTTGCAAGTGCCATGGGCCCAATCAGTGCTCATTTACATTTATTATGGCCATGGAATATCATATCCCTAATTTGCAGATGAGGAAGGCCAATCTCTGGGATGTTTAGTGTTTCCAAACTTCACTGAGAAGTGAAGGTATTTTTTTTCCTTTATGATTTCTGACATTCTTCCTCTGGGGGAATAGTGATATTTTAAGATAGACAACTTAAGGGATATACAAAGTGCTTAGGAAGTGGTGGTGAGCAACTTAGAAAATTCCCTCGAACCGCAGCTTTGGAATGATTACAATCACGTGCTGTTCCACCCCCGAAGAGCTGACTCTCAGCTGGGACGTTTGGCTTGATCTGTGAATTGCTTGCTTTGCAAGCACAAGAACTGGAATTCGATCTTCAGACCCAGTAAAAAGTGGGCTGGTGGCATGTGGTGGCAATCTCAGCCATGGGAAGAAAGAAACAGGTGGGTCCCTGGGGTTCAGAAGCCAGGCAGCCTAGCCTACTTAGTGAGCTCCAGGTGCCCTGTGTCCAGAGAATGGTGGGCGGTACCTCAGGAAAAACAGACACTGATATCAGACTCTTACACTCAGAAAAATAGGTCGTGTGTGTGTGTGTGTGTGTGTGTGTGTGTGTGTGTGTGTGTGGTGGGCACATGGGTGTGCGGGCTCGGGGGTTGGGATGGGCACAGCACTTGAACTGTCCCCGGGACTTGAACTGTGATTCCCAAAGGCCCTGGGTGTCAGGCCTGGGGTACAGGAGTGGAAGCCTAGGCAGAGGATGGAGAAGCCCAGTTGAAGTTTAGATGCTGCTGCCCTGTACTGACTGCTTTTCCACCACCAGGCTGAGCAGAAGAGAGTGTGCACAAAGTCTGAGTCCCTTGTGCTGACAGTTTAGCGCAATTACGTTGTTGACAATTTCCTCCTAAGAAATTATCTCATGTTTTCCTACACAGAAGGCAAATTAATAGCGTTTATTCAGAGATGTTGCTGTATACATATCGCCGTGTTCCTTGGAGAGTGCAGGTGGGTGGGTGCCCTCTTCCTGAGAGCCCTGCTCACTGGCTGTGATGCTCTTGATTCCGACTCTAATTAATTGCTCTCCTATCCTCACTACCACGGCATCTGAAATTCACACAGGCCACCACAGTGCACTTGAACTTCTGTAAACTAAGAAAGGTTAAACAGTTTTTGTTCTTAAGATGTAGAAAGCAAGTGCCTTAAATGGTGCACTTCAACATTCCAGCACCCCAAAAGAGCTCTTACCATTTTAAAATTAATCACCATTTTCCACAAACCAAACCCTGTCACTTCCAAAGCACAGCTCTTCGGAAGCATTTAAGACACTTCAAGAATGTTAAAACACCACGCTCTTTGGAGAACTATTAGTGATTATAAGCGCTTCAGACATTTTTTTCTTTTAGTTTAAGTGTCTGCCTTCAAAAGCATGTCAAGGTGCAGGCATGGAAAGGGAAAAAAGTTGTTTTTTTTCTATAAGGAGATCAAGAAAGGATGTCAAAACAATCTTAAAACTTCCCAGGATGATTTTATGAAGTAAACCTGCCAGTTTTGCTGTCACCAGCTTCAGAACAGGGTTCTGATTTATTTCCTCATTGTTGTAGTTAAGCTGAAAGCTTTCAAGGCCTTTCAGAAACCAAATGTGCTCTCCGAAGATGGGATGTTGAAGTTACTCTTCTTGTGTAGGTTCCTGCTCTATCTAGGTGTCAGTGAGACTTTCTCCATGCTGGAGATGTTCTCCCTCATTAGCAACAAGCATGTTACTGATTGCAAACATGGGGTCACTGGAGGCTGGAGCCCTTTGCCAGAACAAGTCTAAGGAGGTTGAGGGTGCTGTCACACTGACCCTGGGGACATTCTTGTGATGGCTTTGTGCTGCAGTCTTCTTCCCTGGGGTCGACACTGTGGTTAAGCTTAAACACACACTTCCTGGCTGTGCCTCCCCCACTGTTGAGCTCCAGAGCGATGTTCTCAACTTCAGCACAATCAGAGACAGAACAACTGGCTATGTTATAGATCGTGCCTCCTCCAAGGTTTGTAGGCGCCCAGTGGAGCCCGGTAATATGCCTTCGTAGCAAGGTTCCAGAGAACAGTTAATGCACCCGTCTATACTATGAAATGACCTCTCCATAGACATAAGACTTCCTTCCACTTTTACTATTTAAGTGGCTGCATGACTTTATTTTCTAGATGTAATTCACTTGTGCTGCTGTCTGACTCCATGCCAACATCCAAGAATTGATGTTCTAATATTAATTTTAATGCCCTACTTTTAATTTTCTAATTCAAATGCAAAATACTTTATCTTTCCACCACTTCCTCTTCTTTATTTTTTACTCATAGAGTAGTGCTGCTTCTCAGTGTTACCCCCAAGAAACAACCTGGGTATTTTCTTCCTCCTAATAATTTTGGAAGTCTTAGATCAGTCCGCTGAGCTCTGACTCCCTGAATCTAGAAATATTGTCTAGAGTTATTAACTAAGAAACAAGACTCGTGTAGCTTGGCATGAGAGAAGGAAAATGCTGTGTCGTGTGATAGAGATTAGTTGCTCGCTGTGATGAGGCCATACCTGAGACGTGATTATTAATTTGTACTAATAGAGATAATGTTCTACTACCCCTTATCCCTTGATTTGAAGTTTTGGGTACAGAACACTATTAGTTAGAGCACTGTCATTTATTTATTCGTTCCTTTGCAATTTCATGCAGATATACAACACACTTTGAGAAGCAGCACTACTCTATGAGTAAAAACACAAATATTTAGAGGGCACAACACCATGTCCATTTAGTATGACAGCACTATTAGGCTTCCCACTAAAGCCTAAGACCTACCCCAGTCATCAGCATTGACCATGTCCATAGTACCAAGAAGCAATTCCCTCCTGTTGAGTGAACCTCAGATCCAATCAGAAAGTGGTTGGTGACTCCATAGTAATCAGGCCACTGTTGCACCAGTTGGTAAATCTTGCCAGGTATGTTGGTAGTATCGCACACAGGATGAAGAGCGATAACTTTTCTCTGTCAGCATGCTGTATAGTGCCTTCCAACAGTATGAAAAGCTGGCCAGCCAGCAGGAAGGGACCCTCCCCCCAGTTCAGTTCCCATTTGGCTTCCCTATACTGGAGCTAAAGAGTGAGAACATCATCTTTCTTGATGTCTAACATTCTGTGTTAATTATTTACATCTAATCATTTCACAGTGGATTAGAACCAGTCTCACAGTGTCTGCCGACCATACATATATCTACTCTAGAATTTTGGCTTTCACTCTGACCTTAATAGAGCTGAATGAAGAAAAGGAATGATGTTTTGATGCATAATACAGTGTGTATGAGCCTTGAGCCTTGTTCTAACTACATCAAGGAAGATGTCGACATGTATTTTACAATTGTATTTATGAAAAATATCCAAACAGACAACCTATAAAGGGGAGCTTTAGATCAGGCATTATGTATGTAAAGCTAGGATAAAGATTTGGGATTGACTAGTGACTACTAAAACCTATTGGTTTCCTTTGGGGCAATGAGAATGTCTAAAATGGGATAGTAGCAGTATTTGTACTACTTCAGCTATAGAATAAAACACATTTTATTCCACACTATAAAAGATGAATTTTATGGTACATAAAATATTTGCCAATAAAGTTGTTATAGTGGACAAAATAACCTGGTGGAACTAAAAGAAAATTTTACATTTTATAGTATAATGCTACTGTTTGACCTATTGGTCGTGGGGGGAAAGTATGTGTGTGTGTCTGTCTGTCTGTCTGTCTGTCTTCATTAAGCAGCGAGAGCTCTTCGTTTCCTGTCTCCTCCTATTTCTCCTCCTCCTCTTCTTTCTTAATCCTCTTCCTTCTTCTTCTTTTTTCGCTCCTTCTCTTCCCCTCCAAGTCTCCTTTTTTCATTCTTCTCCTCCATCTCTTCTTCTTCCTCCTTCTGCATTGTCCTGTCTTCTCTTTGTGATTTTTCTTCTTCTTCCCTTCCATTTTCTTCTACTTCAGGTTTTTAAGCATATTAGCTTCAAGTCAGTCTAATATTTCAAAGCAACAAATGTTTTCTGTTTTATGCAGTGTAAAATTTCAACTGTCAGTTCCTGCTGATCTAACCCTCACTTACTTCTTGTAAGATTGCTTTGTGAAAATGGCTCCCACATCTAAGAAAGGCAGCCTAGGGTGTGAAATAGAAAGAGACTGGGATTTCTATCTTAAAGATCTACTCTGAAAACATAGAGATAAAAAGAAGTCTGTTCAAAACTTGGTCAAGCATGGAAAACTCTGCCATCTTTCCCCTCTTGGTCCTCTCCAATCTGAAGGGTTTACAGGAGAGAACTCTGGGGTTGAAGTACAGGCGCTTCCTAGAGAGCTAAGGCATGTTAGTGCAGACTGGAGCTGAGGCCCCTTCCTCCTGTGCTTTTCCCTTCTGTCTCACACCTTCCTAGTTCTGCATTTTGCTTTGCAATTTTCCCTTTTCTTCTTCCGGAATCTCTCTGGAGGGTTGACTGAGCCTCTCTTCCAGCTATCCTGATGTCTTTTGCCTCTTCTGCTTCCTGGAAGCCACTATGCACCCCTCTGGAAGTAACTTTGTATCTACCATCTTCTAGAACTTGGCTAAGCTTGGTCAGGGCCCATCACTACCTGGATGTTACTTGAACGACAGGGGTGAATTTGATCTGTGCCCTGCAGGCTTAGAGCTTGGATTGTGTGGGAAGTCAAGTAGCCTGAGCTGGACTCAAATGCTCCCATGTAGTGATGGAGGAGCGGGCCTGCTTTTAGTCCCTCCTGGCTCCCGCACGGCTAGCTTATACCCC
>LOJH01014029.1:0-24409 GCA_001685095.1 Ellobius talpinus | reverse complement strand
GGTGGGACGAAAGCAGGCCCCTGCTCTCCCCTTTCACTACACAAGTTCATCCTTGGCTACATTCAAGCTAGCTGTTGTTACATGTGACCAAAGAAATAAAGAAAGAGAGACAGAGAAAGGGAGAAATAATGAAAGAGAAGAAAGGGGAGCTAGAGAGGGAAGGTTAGAAGAGGAGGAAGGGAGACTATCTTAGGAAACCTTAAGGAAAGGAACCTTCCAAAGAGTCATAGTGACACAGGTCAGAAACACAATGTGCTCTGTCCGAATAGAGAATGTTCTATGAAAAGTTGTTGACTAGGATCAACAGCATATGCTCAATGTCACCTTGACTTGCTACTATGCTTTCAGCTTCTCATTCTTGAAACTTTCCCCTGCACATTGTGTTCTGTAACTAAACAGTACTTGACAGAACAGTTTCCTGAGATCAGGTTGTGGTTCTTGACCTCCAGCTAGCTCCCACCTTGCTTTCCAAACTCCAACAGCTTTCTCTGTTGTTGGCTTCAGAGGTTTCCATGGGCTTCCTTGCCCTCACTATTCATTTCCTAAATGTTAATCCACATCGAGTGTTGGGTACTTTCTATGTAAAGAATGTCAATAAGAGCACCCACTTGGATCTTTTCAATAAAGGAGTCTAAAACTTTTTAAAGGCCAACCATGTGCAAAATAACCATTTAGAAAAGAAAGGCTATTAGTTGTGGACTTATGAATTCAATGGGGAGTATAAAATAGGAAATAAAAAAAAGCAGAGACAGAAAGGCAAGTCCAAGGTTCCACGGTACAGCATTTTTCTTTGTCTTTTTGACTGTAGGACTCATTTATAGGAGATGAAGTCTGTAACGAGCTTCTTATAGACCCAAATTTCACCTAGCCTTTTGACTATAATCCATGTCAAGGTGAGAAGACTGTCCAGGCCAACTTTTACAACTCTTGTCACTACTCCTTTGACTCTGTAATTCTAGAACATATATAGATTGGATAGAATGAATAATATAGGGCACATGGGGAGAAAATTGAATGGAAACATCAGCTTCCTGCAGCCTGAATGCTACTTTGCAGTGTTTGCTTCTGAAACTTTTGTGGAAACCAAAGAGCATTTTTGCCAGTTTCCCCTAAAAGGAGTTATTGTTTATTGAAATAAGACTAGGTATCCAAATTTTCTTTTTATGAAGAATACATTTCCTACCATATGTCTAACTGGATCTCAACAGCGGTAAAGACTGTAGAGTGTGGATGATACACAGAATATCATACATGTTTCTTAATATGACTCATTTTCAAATGCATGACCAGAGTTGAGTTCTGCATTGAGAATAAACTAGTATGTGGCTGTTTCTTGACTATAAGTCACACAATAGTTCTGTGGTACAGACAACCTTCAGAGGAAATAGTACTGAGCCATGCGTGATAAGCTGTGAGAATATTGATGTCTAGCTAGAAGGAAAAATTTCTGGATTTTCTGTTAAAATAAGTGACATCTATCTTATTTTGCCCTCTCAGATTGTTAGCAGACAGGAGAGGACAGAGTCAACCTCCCGGTGACTCATCTTCAAAACCAACATCATACAACTAGACAGCACAGGGCATAAGCATTTACAGATATGCCCGAATGGGGATATAAAACAAAAAATGCACTCAAAGATCCTTTTCTTCACAATTGCGTTCAATGAGTATTAAACGATTATAAAATTTCACAGGGTGCACACTGATGCTATTATTGCTTGACAAGTTACATGTCATATCATTTAATTCAGACTTAGTATTTTATGGCTCACACAGAGTATCTAGGAATAGTATAGCCTGAGAGAAGGTAGATTCTGAAAAGTGTTGGGATGTGCCCCCTATGTGAAGATGCTTCTCATTTATAACTAGTTTTGCCCTTAAAAACTTTAGAGAATCTGAGTCTTTGCTCACATACCTAATGTGGCAGGTTTCAGGTTCTGGAAGGATACAGTTTCTGGATCTTCAGTTCTGTTTAGTCTCTGTCCCTAAACACCAGTGACCTGATGTGACAGTAGCTCCTTTACAAATTAATCATCACAGGCAGACTGGCTTTACCAGGACTTTCACAGCACTCAGCTTGAGAATAGTTTGGTTGTGTCCTACATGGCAACATCACTCACTCATACCACAGGCTCACTTCCTACCTTCTATTTCCTGCCAATATGTGAAAAAAGACCTAGTCATTACCAAAATGATTGCTTCTTGGTGAGATATGAATAATTTACCTTATAAAAATCATCATTCATCAGACTGCATTTCCCCCAATAAGTGATTTTGCTGTTTGCTAAACTTAAGCTAAATTTTTCATTAGTTGGATGAGTGCATTCTGGCACCTGTTTATAATGTCAACTAATGTTTTTTCATGAAATGAAACCTTGGGAGATGAAAACAGGAGAGGGGTGTTTAAGGGGATATATTACCTTTCAGAATGGGGGCTCTGTGTGCCTGAATTTTTATAAAGGTCTCCAGAGGTTTCATGGGGCCATGTGGCTTTCCCATGTTTCACTCAAATGATCACATGCTTGGCACAGTGTGTCATCCTCACATATCTTAAATCAAATTGTAACTAATTGATGTGAAATTCCCCTCTGTATGCTGTGATTACCATTGGTTAATGAATAAAGAAAATGTTTTGAGCCTATAGCAGAGCAGAGCAAAACAGAGCTAGGCGGGGAAAATTAAACTGAATGCTGGGAGAAAGAAGGCAGAGTCAAGAGAAGCCATGTAGCCCCACAGAAGACAGACACCAGGATATTACCCAGTAAGCCACAGCCTCGTGGCAAGACACAGATTGATATAAATGGGTTAAATTAAGATGTAAGAGTTAGCCAATAAGAATCTAGAGTTAATAGGTCAGTCAGTGATTTAATTAATACTGTTTCTGTGTGGTTATTTCAGACATCTGGGCAGCTGGGACTCAACAAGCAGACTCCTACTACGACTAATGCTTTGAAAGACAGGAATCACACAAGTGGAGGGCTCTGTATTCAAATTTATCAAGGAGTACCATGGAAGATCTACACACTAAAATCTCACATTCAACATTCAAGCCTCAGAACTTAAAAAACAAGCAAACATGCTTATTGGAGAATAGTGAGGACACAAATAAATATTTTATTCACAAGTGATTATTATTCCGGAATCAGAAAAGTTATAAAACTTGCACAATCTATAGAAGGCAATGCAAAACAATACCCTTTAGAATAACAACTGCAATTTATACATTTCCAAGAAGTCTGAGTAGTGTAAAGCTATGTAACAATTTGCAGTTCCAAACTCTCTCCAAATGATCATCTTTAATATGCATTTAAGCAGTCTGAAATCCAGAATTTTGTATTACATTTCAAAATCATTCAACCTAAAATACTTCTTAACTTTCAGAGGGTTGGTAGATGCTTTTGAAGGCAGAAGTAGTCAGGATCAATTTTGATTGCACATAGCTGAAAATGAAATTGTATTTTTTATGTATGATCACTGTTTTGGCTTTTTTTATTAGAAATGCATCTGATATTACTTAAGCAGTCATACCACAATTGGGATTTTCTAAAATGTAAAGTTATAAAGAGTTTATGTACTAGTTAAATGTGTTTACCAATGCCTAACAATGCATTTGTCATATGTAAGACACTCACCTAATGGCTATATGAATAATTGGAAAATTGTAAATTAATAGATATATTCAATTTGTCCAACTTAGATACAAGATTGAGCACTGTCATAAGAATAAGGTTATGCCAATATAATTCAAAATGCATCAAATTTATTTCAAAAGTATGTGAACTTCAATACAAACAAAAATAACATGGGCCTCAATTTTATAATACAACACTGTTTCAGCAAAAATGGAATTTAACTATAGGAATTTTGACTAATTTTATAACTCAAACTGTTTACATTTTCTTACTTGCTCTTCATTCCTAGCATGTGGAAATTAGAATTCTTATTATTTTATATAAGTGAAAATAGTTTGAATAAAAAAGGGCACTAAGAACACCTTTCATATCTGTTAAAGTATGATTATATCATACATATACTATATGTGTGTGTATATATATAGCTATATATGCTAAATATCAATACTATTTGGGGGGCTGCAGAACTGGCTCAGTGGTTAAGAGTTCATACATACTTCCAGAGGACCTCAGTTCAGCTGCCAGCACCCAAGTCATATGGCTCACAACCACTTATAAGTCTAGCTCCAGACACTCTTGTGCTCTCTCTGGTGTCTGGACATACCTGTATATATGTGCACAAACCCACATACATACTCATAGTTGAAACTAAATTAAATCTCTTTTAAATGCTATAGCTTTTTCAGAATCCTACTGTCCTTCATCTACTATCATTGGGTAGTTTTTCATATTCTTTAATTTCATATAGAATCACAAAATAAATATACCTTTGTGCCCATTAACCTATGACCAAGTAGCTTTGTCCATGTTGTTGCATGTAGAAGGATTCATCTTTTTAATTGGTGTCCATTCCATTAAGCACACCATCATCTGTCTATCCATTTACCTATTTAACAGCATTTGATTACTCACAGTTCTATGCTATTATGAATGAACTGCTATGAATATTTCTACATATATTTTTGTAGGCATACACACTAATTTGCTTGTGCATAACCTAGAGTGAAATTGCTTGGCTATACATACATTTAGAAGAAGATGCAAAGCAATTTTCCAAAGTATTTTTACAGTTTTATATGCATCAGTGATGTATAATCTACCTGCTCACATGCTTATCAACATTTCATTTGCCAGTCTTGTGTTTTAGCCAGTGGTGGGGATGACTCCTCTGTAACCAGGCACATGACAGAAGTCAGACCTCCATCTTGCTTTGTGACTCTGTATCCATCATTTTTCTTGCTTAACAAAATGCTAATAGTTTGTTTCTGCTGTGCTTTCCCTTTGTCTTTTCTTATCTTTGCAATTTTTATTATGAAAAATTTCAAATATGCAAAAAAGTAGAGTTGAAAATAAGAAATATCTGTGTACTCATTAGTTGTATTTCATAGCATTTTGTCAGTTATATTGCATAGATTTTGTTTAAAATTTATAAGTAAATTATATAAAACATAATATTCAACCCTTAAATGATAATATTTTCCTA
This sequence comes from Ellobius talpinus, assembly GCA_001685095.1. Taxonomy (NCBI): domain Eukaryota; kingdom Metazoa; phylum Chordata; class Mammalia; order Rodentia; family Cricetidae; genus Ellobius; species Ellobius talpinus. The sequence goes on along the minus strand of LOJH01014029.1, from coordinate 19,294 downwards.
ATAATGTTTTAAATGAAAAATTTAACCACAAATAATGGATTCCTAATGTTGACTAACACCCAGTACATAGTGAAATTTGCCTAGCTATTAACACATCTCTTCATTTGTCCTGTTCACTATAAGACTTGGACAGCCCAGTCACTTCGCTCCCATTTAGAGTTACAAGGATTCAAATGTAAGGGCTGAAGGGATAGTTCAGTGAAAGAAATCACTTCCTGGTCATGCATGAGGACCTGCATTTGAAAGCCCAGCTAAACAAGGCTGTGAGTACCTGTCACCCAAGCATTAAGGGATGGAAATGGGCAATGGGCAATTCAAATATAACTGGCCCCCAAAAGCTCATAGGGAATGAGCTGTGAAGTTTGACTTTGTTGAAGTAGGTGTGGCCTTGTTGGAGGACATATGTCACTGTGGGAAAGAAATTTGAGGTTTCCTGTGCTCAGGCTATGCCCAGTGCAGTTCACTTCCTGTTGCCTGTAGATCAAGATGTATTGACTCTCAGCTCCTTCTCCAGCACCATGTCTGCCTGCATGTCACCATGTCCTGCCATGATAGTAATGAACTAAACTTTTGAAACTGCAAGCCATCCAACTAAATATTTTCCTTTATAAAAGTTACTGGGGTCACAGTGTCTCTTGACAGCCATTGAAACCTGAAGACAGGCAGATCTCAGGAGCTTGCAGACCAGCTTAGCTGAAGCAGCAAACTGACCCTGCCAAGGCCAGAAGTCACCAGGTGTTAGAGGATGACAACTGATGTCCTCTTCTGGGTTCTGTAGGTCGTGTGAATACATTCACATTCATGTACCTTAGCCACACTCACACAATGATTCAAATACAAGTTTTATTATTTTATTACTATCATCATTATTACCATGTGGCAAAACATTATATACAACAGGTTTTTCTGTTCATAATCCACCTCTAGCATCTAAGTATTATAGAGCATGCACAGTTAAAAACTCAAGTATTTATTCAATATTTTGTAAATCTCCATTATTTGTTTAGACACTGGAGCTGTTCAAGACAGTTGATATTGAGCCAACTCCTTCATCTTAAGTGACAAAGGAAGCAAATGAAAAACAAGTGTTTCTCCTACAAACCTGCATGGAAATGGTAAGTGGTAGTGAGTAAAATAAATGTCTTCTGAAATTCTCCAAAAGGATTACCATTACCATCACAGTTTTCTCACATATGATTTCCATTCTTGGAGGAAATTGATTAACCTTTTATTGCTATAATTAGTAGCAAGTAACACACCAGATAAAAGGAGTCTGTGACTGTTGTAAATAGAAAGTCAAATCAATTGTACATGACATTCTCAGAGAAAGTGATGCTAGGGTTTTATTGTTGTTCCAATTAAAACTGGAGTTCCTAAATATATTTATGGCATATTTAGAGCAAATATGTGAGCTAAAAGTTTACAGGTTTTGGGTTTTTTGTTTTGTTTTTCAATCCTATACAAGCTTAGACCACTAAGGCTGTTGGAAATAATAACCTAGAGGCTCAGGAAATAGCTCAGGGTCACCAGTTAACTTGAGGCTGCCACCATTGTTCACTTCAACTCTTCCTCAGCCTGTTGGTTACCATATATCACTACTCAATTACTTTTGCTTTGTTCAGAGGTGCACAATCTTTATCTAAAAGTACGGGATACCAGGGACAAAATGTCCTGCCTGGGTTTTTCAGAAAAAGGACTCTGATGACCTTTGCACCTCTGTGTGTGTGTGTGTGTGCAGGCAAGATGTCAATCTCGAGTGTTTTCCTCAATTTTTTTCTCCATCATATTTTTTGAGAAAGGGTCTCTTCAGTAAACCTGGAACTTACCAACTCAGCTAGACTGGACAGAAAGCAAGTTCCAAGAGTCCCCCAGTCTCTGCCTTCCTGTGCTCAGGTTAGTTACACCTGACTTTTACATTCATGTTAGGGAATCTGCACTGTGGTCTTTATGCCCGAACAGACAGCACTTTACTGTTTACTGACTAAGCCATCTTCCTAGACCCCTCTTAATGCTTTTGATGACTTTTGACACACATTGGTCAGCTACCTCTAAGCATACAGCCATTGACAATTCCCTCCCTGTCTGCTCTATTTCCCAGAGGTTGCTCCTGCAGAATGAAGAGAGGTGACCTTTGCTAAACAAAGCGATCATTCTTCTGACTTCTTAAGAAAGTCGATCTTCCTTAGCCATTGTGTGTTTGACGAAAATACAAGGAACCATTTTATGAGACAAAATGCTGGAACAGACTCTTCTGAATTCACCAGTCATGAAAAAAAAGGAGAAAGTGGTATTGAGACAGAAGACATGGAGGTGGGGAGGGATGAGAAAACCACATGAGGCCATGCAGACCAATCCTTTCTTGGACAGTCTACTCATGTCCCTTGCGAGTGTGGTTTCACTTGGATGTATCTGCTTGCTGTTATTTCTTTTGTGTTTTGCTGAACTGTTTCATCTGAGGGAGCAAGAATCAAGGAAACACAGAAAACGTCTGGATGCTACAGCTGGGAGTACCTGAAGGTAACAGAGTTCTTCCCGTCCACAAGTAAATAGCTACACACAGACCTAGAACTAAGAATCCCTACTGTCTTTTCCACACACCTCTCCTCTTTTCCTGGAAACTTTGTCCCCTCTCCCTTCTCACGCTCCTTACCTCTCCCAGAAAGAGTCATCTCAATGTCTAATAATTGCCCCAATCCCTGGATAAGAGATATTCCCTAGGTACACAGCATAAAGTGGAACAATCCTGGCTGTCTGGGAGTATACCAACCCTGGATCACTGTTGTCTGAGTCTTTTGGCCTTGGATGAAGACAGATGAGTTTTTTTAAGAGTTGCTAGGGAATCCAACTCTGAAGAGACACTAAGAGGAGCTATTCTCGATGGTTATCATATGCTTTGATCCCAAACACATTGGGAATGCGATCTCTGTAACTGTCTGTTCTTCTCTCTGTCTTAGGTCACAGAATCCCAACTCTCTATTGGCCTCTTTACCACCTGCTCTGCCTGTCATCCTGGCTTCCTTATGACTCTCTACTGCTTCTATTTCCCTGATACTAAGTGTCAGCTGATCCCTGGTTCCTGCTCTGGCTGGGTACCTTCCCCTTCCAAGTGCTACTTCACTATGATTTGTCATTACAGGGTTCACGTTTTCTCATTCCTCTCTGAGCTTCAGGTCAGAACCATCTACTTCTCAGACATCCTTGGAATGACACATTGCTCTGGAGGAGTGTGCCTCCTCATTGGTCACCCAGCACTGCAGCTCCTGTTCCTACACTGAAGCCACAGGCGTTTGTTTTCTGTCTGAAAGGTGGACACAGAGTTCTCTAACTATGGGCTTGTAACCAGTCTTTATCTGTCCTGCCAGCTAGCTCCCAAATAACAACATGGAGACTAATTAATTACGAAAGCTTGGCCTTGGCTTAGGCTTGTCCTACTGACTCTTGTAACTTAATTAACCTACTTATATTAATCTACGCTTTGCCTCCTATCGCATTACCTTTCTTTCCTTCTATGCCCAACTCCCGTCATGTCCTTGGCCTGTGGTGTGTGCTGGCGTCATCTTCTACTTCCTCTGTCTCTCTTTTCCCAGAAGTCCCACTTATTCCTCTGCCTAGTTATTGGCTGTTCAACTTTTTATTACAACAATCAGAGCAATACATATTCACACAGTGTACAAATATCCAACAACAGTGGGCCCTCTCACTTTTAATTTTCAGCCAACTTCTGAGTGACCCATGGTTAGCCTACTCGCAGCCTGGGAGGATGATCCTGACCAAAGGATCATCATTTTGAAGAAATGAAGCTAGAGGCCTGCCAAAAGAGTCATGGGGTGTGGCCACCTCAGACATTCTGCCAAAATTTACCTTCCTCTGTCATATTACTTGTTGTTGCTTGTTAATTGCCTGTGTTTAGGACCAAATGCTAACTTTATCCCTCAGTCCCCTTCCACTGTTCAGCATGGAGATCTATTCAGAGCAGTGTGGGACTTAGAGGGCACAAGCCTTTCTTCTCAGTGTCTAGATAGGAAGGTAAGGGAGCTTTGATGCTGAAAGAGAAAGCTTGCAGAACATAGCTACAAAGATACAGCTTATTTGCTGACTAGTTTTATGCCACCTTGACACAAGCTAGAATCATCTGAGAGGAGGGAGACTCAGTTGAGAAAAGGACTCCATAAGATTGGAGTGCAGGCAAGCTTTGTAAGGGATTTTCCTAATTAGGACTGATGGGGGAGGGTCCAGCTCATTTTGGGTGGTGCCATTCCTGGGCTGGTGGTCCTGGGTTCTGAAAACAGACTAAGAAAGTCATGAGGAGCAAGCCAGTAAGCAGCTCCCCTCCATGGCTTCTGAATCAGCTCCTTTCTCAGGTTTCTGCCCTATTTGAATCCTGTCCTGATTTCCTTTGATGATGAACAGTGATGTGGAAATGTAAGTCTAATTTTTCCTCCACAACTTGCTTTTGGGTTACGGTATTTCAGCACAGGAATAGACAACGTAGTTAGGACAGCATGGAATCAAGGACATGGACTGCATGCAGTGCAATACGTGATCACTGGGGATAAAAAAAAGATTGCCCTGACACATCATCTTTCACATACTGTTGTCAAAAAAGGGAACATGTCACTCACAGTGAAAACTGTAGGTACCTCCAGAGCATAGGCATGTTCCTCTAAGAGAAGAGCCAGAGACCTTGTCTTCAACTTTCTTTTCAAATATAAGATCAACTCTCTATACCAACCTTTATGATGTATTTCAGAAATGCAGGGCCAGTTTGTGCTCATACTTCAAAGAAAACAAGTTTAATTTTCTCTAGAAATCCTGCTTGCCCTCAGTAGCATTAGGGTATGTGGAGGTGTGGCCATCTAGTGGCAGCCTTAACTATAACACCATTCTCCAGTTGGAGTTCTGTAAGTGGGAGAGGAGATGGTCTGAGATCTCTACTCATAACTGTTTTTCTTCATTATAGAAGACAAAGATCTTTGCGGGACATGAACATCTTAGGGTTTATGTCATCTGCTCCCATGAACTCTCCCAGAAGTCTGAAGGATATTCCTCCTCAGGCAATCTCTCCTCAGTATGAGCTTCCCTGGGGAGGAATCTGTTACTCCCTCAGCCTCCTCAGTAGCTTCTATTTTTATCTTGTTACCATTGATTCTTCACAATTCAGAGACTTCTCATTTCCTCCAACTTCAAAAGAAAACAAGACGAAGAGCGCCAGGTCCTACAATCAGTTGTAGGTCGCGCCCTGCAGCCTTCACTGAATATTTGTTACGTGTGATGGTAGAAGGAATGTTGGAAAAAAGAATGTGCATATCAAATGTGGTTATTTTAACTCCTGTTAGCTTCATACCAGAACTAAGTGATAAGATCCTATTGCTAAGACAGCACATGCCTTGGCCACAGGACAGAGAGAAATCAAGCTCGAACTGGGCTGGCAGCTTCCTCCTTTCTGACTAGCCTCTATGTTGTTAGAAAATACTGTTCAGATTGCTGGAGGAGAGTTGCAGTCAGCAGTATTATTCATCTGTGGACCTTGTATACTACACTGCTGACCCCACCAGGAAAGAGGAGCCCCCTGGTGCCACACGGCTAGTCTGTTATAGATATAACCAAAAACCTTCTTATTTAATTTGAGGCCAGCTCCACAGGAAGTAATTCACATCTGGGTCTATAAACATCATCAAAACAAAACAAATTCTTTAAAAAAAAAAACAGTGGTAAGATAAATAACAGACCCTAGAAGAGGTGATACTGCTGTTCTTTTGCCAAACATACATGATTGTACCTGTCAAACTACCTTCTAAATAACTGTGTTTATGCCAGTAGAATAATACTGCTATTAGTTTTGAATCAGGAAGCCTCTTTTTACAGTGGTCAGCAGTGACTGCAGAGATGCATAACTGGTTAAATATGGAGAATAAATGACTGTTGTATGGCAAAGTCATAAGTGGGACACATATACCAGCCTCTCTAAGGCTTAGGAAACATTGTGGAAGAAGGGGCAGAAAGAATGTAAAGAGCTGAGGAAGGAGGAATAACATGGATTGTGTATGCTGTCTTGATCCTCGATTGCCAGATGCCAGTTAATCCTAAGAGCCTCTTCATGCAATAGAAATATTTTCCTCAATGGTATAACCTTTAGTAAGGTACCCACAGTCCTGTAAAATATAGCCACTTCCCTATACACAGCTACAACGATATTCATTGAATCACACACACGCGCGCGAAAGTAGCAGAGAGACTTGCAAGGAAAAGGAATGAGATTAAATTTGAGATACTGAGCATGGAAGGAGATAAGGGAGGGAATTAAGGGTAAATGCTCAAAATATATTATGTACATATATGTAAATGAGATGATGAAACCCATTATTGTATATAATGAATAGATTCCACTAAGAGGTATTTTAATATATTTTATTGAAACAGAATTACATCACTTTCTAAAATTACTATTCCTATATACATCTGTATCTGTATACATAAATATATACATAAACTCTGCTAGAAGCACTTTTGGATTTTTTTGTATGTATAGTTTTAGGACTGACCAGTCTTTATTGAATAACTAAAAAGGAACTCAAGCCTGGGGGAAGCTAATTATCCTCCCATAAGTCATTAGCTTCCTATAGTTCTTTTTGTATGGGTAATAATCCATGATATTTCCCCCTTTCCATCTTGCATGCCCATTGGTATTGCCATTGTTCAAGTCTTGTTTTCAAGCCATTTTTAAGATAGTCTGTTTCTCAGCAGATGTCCTGGGATTCTGGCTCTTACATTCTATGAAAGATTTTTTTTAACATAGTCATATGAACCTCTTGCCCTCTCTGTAAAAGGATGGATCACTGGGATATGGACTGTCCTGGAGTCCCATGAGCCAAAGGATGTTCATCAAAATGGTATCTCACTAATAAAGAGACCCCTGGATTTGCTAACATCTGGTAATGCCATACCAACATTTAGGTAGAGACTAATGATGGAAAGTAACAGTAGAGAATTTCTTTTGGACAGCGGTACTTCCTGCATTGCATTGATGTTGTTCTCTGAAGAACTAAAATCCCCTGAGTTAAGACATTTCTGTTGTACCTTAACATATACCTGGGAAGATTTAGTCAGTGGACATGGTTTCTTTATGTTAACCAAAATGCCTCATTGTTTGTTAAGAAGCATTTTTTTAGCACAACTCTTCTTTTATTTGGCCATGAAATCAAAAGATATCACCTTTGATTGGGGATGTAAAAGATCAAAGTAGCCTAACAGAGGCAGAGGACTTACCTATAGATTCAAATGTATTGGAAACAGGAGTTCTAGGCCAGGCAACATCATCTTAACCTACATACATTAAACTAAGGAACCTTACTCATTTTCCCCTTAAGAGAAAATACCCCATAAGCCCAAGGCTATCATCAGACTTGTCTTTGACAAATTTCTATGAATGAACTACCTGTATTTTTGTAACACTACCTGCAATGCTCTTGTACTCGATACTCTAAAGTCAAATGGTTCTCACAGAGTAATGCAGAACATAGAATTATCAAGGACGCTATCATTCCAGTACACCTATCTGTGCCTAATTCCATGCCCTGGTAGAATGGATACCTTCAGAGATCTTGTGCTTTCTAATAATAGGCTTAAAGTATGCCTTTTACTAAATTCCCTTCTACCACATCTTTAATTGCATTTTTTACTAATTTTGGTTTTGACAGTTTCATAATGCAGCTAATGTATTTGATGGCTCTTTCCCCATATTCTCTCATCTCCCTCCCATTCTTACCAACAAACTTCACCCCTACCTGCATTTCTGTAGATATGTGGCTCTGGGGCAGTAATTTGTTTAGTTTAACAACAACTATCTGTGAAAGCCCTGGATTAGAACTATTCATTGGTGGGGTCATCCCTGAAGGGAAGGACTCCTCCTCTTCCTGGATCTAGTAGAGGTGAATAGCTTGTCAGTGAGAGGAAGAGTCTGGTCTTGGTTAGATTCTTGCCACTTTGATACAAGCTGAAATTATTTACGGAAGGAAACCTCACTTGAGAAAAAATTCCCCATCAGACTGCCAGTACGCAAGTCTGTAGGGCATTTTCTTTCTCAGCGATTGATGTGGGAGGGCCCAGCTCGTGAAGGATGATGCTACACCTGGCCAGAGGGTGTTGGGTGTGATAAGAAAGTAAGAAGAGTAAACCTTAAGGAGCAAGCCCATAAGCTTCAGTACTCAGTGGTCTCTTCTTCAGTTCCTGTCTGCACCTGCCTGCCCTGACTCTTCTTCAAGATGAACTACAAGTGCAAACTGAAATAAAACCCTTTCTTCCCCCTTTGATTTTGGTCATGGGGTTTATCACAGCAAATGAAAGCAAACTGAGATAGGCCTCCTTAGCCTCTCCTCCATCATATCTGACTGCTGACAAGGCCTTTCTTGTGCAGACTCAAGGGAAGCTGTGGTGTTATGAGTTCATGATTGCAAAGGATATGTCTTGCCCAGATAAGGGCATTTTGTAGCCCATCCCCGTATTTCCTATCTCTCACATTCTTTCCACTCCCTCTATTCCCAGCATTCCCTGAGCCTAAGAGGGGTCACTGTGTTGTGACTAGGGCTGAGCTTTTGAAAGTCCCACCCTCAGAAGATGAGCTCAGCAGTTGCCCTAGACAGTCCTTTTCAGTAACTACTAGACAGCCCTCACTGTTTTGGTCATCCCCTGGCCCAGTACCTTTGTAACCACTCCTCTAGGGCTGTCATCCATTATCATTCTCTTCCACTCTTCTTCAGAGGAACTTGCCAATCAGCACAGTAACATTTTTTCAAGATTTATTTATTTATTTATTATGTATACAGTGTTAGTTTCCATGTCTGCCTACATGCCAGAAGACGGCATCAGATCTCATTATAGATGGCTGTGAGCCACCATGTAGTTTTGGGAATTGAACTCAGGACCTCTGGAAGAAGAGTCAGCATTCTTAACCTCTGAGCCATCTCTCCAGCCCAGTAACAAACTTTTAACTTTGGGGCCCAGAAGGGCTATGAGGTTTACAAGGGAAAAGTCAATTATCTAGGTTTTATTTTGTCCCCGGAACATTGGTCTTGCCTGTAGACAGGATCACGGTTATTGTAGATCTGCCCTCTCCCCAAGCTAAGAGGTAAGTTTAGGCCTTCCTGGAATTGTCTGGGTGCCTAAGAATATGGATCCTGACAATTGAAGAATTATCTGGGTTGCTTTATGAGAAGCAAATAAGGACCTAGAGTCCAAGCCACTTCTAGCAATGAGGGACCAAAAGTACAACCTTCTGTTAAACTAAAGGAAGCCTTATTGGGGCTCAAACTTTGGAACTACCCCAAAGATATAACCCTTTTAGTTACACATCATTTGGAAAGAAGGAATCACTGTAGGGTTTCCTTCTCAGCCTATGGAGCCACACAAACAACCTATGGCATATCTACCTAAAAAAAATAGACCCTATAGCCCGAAGATGTCTCCCTCACTATGGGCAACTATGCTATGCTACTGGATTATGAAGCTTTGAACATTACTCATGGGTTTCATCACTATTTACACCCCATAACAGATTTTTTTTCATAGTAGAATCTATACTGGAGGGTCTCTGATTGTCATCCAGTAGTCTTCCCTTATATCAGTGTCTTGATATATCCTGAGGTTACAATACAACTACTTTCTTACCTCCTCGTGGAAGTACAGGTTGTGCCAACCAGAGCCTGTAAGTCTCCTTTTCATCTCACTATAGCTGGAATTACAAGGTCAAGATCCTAAAGAAATATGACTGTATCTAGAGTACTGACTGATGTTTCTTTGTGTCAGAATAAAAACACGGTGGGGGGGTTCATCATTGAACCTTGGAGGCCCCCTGGAGGTCTAGCTTCTTTTGGTTAACATCGCAACCTAAGTGGTTGAATATGCACCACTCTTAACAGAGGCTTAGAGCTGGCAGAATATGTAGGGTAACCATATAGCCTTCAAATATACCTCCACTGCATACCCATGCTTCAGTCTTGAAAGGGGATTATTAAACCCTAAAATGGTACCATCAAATATGTGTAGCAGATTTTTTTTTAATCATCCAGGCCAACCAACCAAAAGCCCTCTGAAGTCACGGTATATTGTAAGGTGCATCAAAGGTTCAGTTCACTTATCAGTAAAAGAAAGCCACAAAAACAAAGTAAGCCACAAAGCCAAAAAAGACAAAGCCACAAGATGGCAGCTATAACCACAGAGGCTACTGTCCTTGCTGACCTGACTTCTTGCTAACCTTAATACATCCCTGCAAAGGCAGATAAGGCAACAGGAAAAGAGTTCCTCTTTATCACAGTTGTAGCATGAATAATAAAACCTCATAGACAGATATTGAGGTTCAACCTGGAGATCAGAAAAGCAAAGCAGCCAGTCACTGACTGTCAGCTCTACCTCAGACCCAAATGGCGATTCTGCCTCCACAAATCCTCAGAATGAGCCTGAATCTGAGACCTGTCTCTTCCCATTTTATGTTCCTCTCTAGTGCTGGGATTAAAGGCATGTACCACCACCTCCCAGCCTCTCTGGCTAACTAGGGTAGATACTGGGATTAAAGTTTTGTGCCACCACTATTTGGTCTGTATGGCTGACCATTGTGGCTGTTTTACTCTCTGATCTTCAGGCAAGCTTTATTTATTAAAATGCAAATGAAATATCACTAAACACTGTGAAGAGCGGGTGGGAGGGTGGCTGCCCAGAAAGAGTATTATTTCTGTGCCTAGAAACAAATATCTGACAGAAGCCTTATCAAAGTGTCCCATGACACTTGTCCCTTTGGCAGAATAAAACTAGCACAAATACATAAATATCTAATTATGGGAGGAGGACTCTTCTGAAACATACAGGAGGTGGCATGGGACTGTTTCACATATATTCTGGATGACTCCTGTCCTAGAAGATCATTTCTCTGCTCCCTGTCTAGGGGACTATGCTGAAGAAGACTGGCTAATGTACCCTATGGTACTCCCTCCTCACCAAGGCTGTAAGATCTGATGGTCTTTATCCACACCTTTGCCAGGTACATTGAATGAAGCATTTCTAAACTGTACAGTAAATGTCTCAGTGGTAGACAAAGTCTTATTACTGGAAGTTATTCCCCACTATGGATTCCTGCCCACAGGACTTCCAGGTTGTTAGTGACCCACTCTTTGCCTCACAGGCTTTGAATACAGTGGTCAGGAGAATGAGCATTAAATATTCTTTACATATTGCTTAGCAACCGCAATTCTTAGAAAAGGCTAAAAGTACAAACCAAACCTTCTAAAATATTTTAAAGATTCTTCTCTGTGATCTAGACAGATTAAGTGCAGTCCATACCCCTCATCAAGGAACCTTCTCTTTGCAACAAAGGGAGACCAGAACAGGAAACCATATCTGATCAATGTGTTGAGTTGTGGAGCCCAGTAGCAATGGACAAGTCTAAAATAAACTCCCACACTTAAGGCTCAGGGACCATTGCAGAAGAGGTTGGAACGAATGTAAGATCCAGAGTCCCAGGGAGTTTGCTGTGACACTGTGTCTCCAAGGGATGTCAGAAGGTACACTTATAAAGTTTCAGCAACATGTCCTTCCAAAGATAAGCTGAGCCACAACAGACATCCCTCAGTGGATGGCGGAAAGCCCATGAGGCCTCAACCATGCACAGCGAACTACAGGCAACTAAGAGATGCTGAGAGTGAGAGAAATAGTTCTTCCCAGGAAAAACCATACCTATTTGTTATCCTCTACCAAATGATTAACCCTGAAAATGAACATACAATTAGCATTATACAAGCAGTGCAGGTCATATTTAGAAATATATACACATATTATGAACATACATATATATATACATATATATGTAATAAGTTTTTTAGAAAGAGGCCATAAATTTCAAAGACTACAAAGAGGGGTATATGGAAGAGTATGGAGAAACAAAAAGTGAAAAATTATGCAATTTTATTATAATCTCAAAGATAGAAATAATTTATACATATTTTATTGGAAATAAAATTTTCATACAATATATTTTGATTACAGTTTCTCCTTATCCAACTCCTCCCAGATCCTCACTGCATTCCCACCAAGCTAACTCTTTGCCCGCTTTTTCTCTTTCTCTTTAGAAAATAAACAAGTAAAATAGAGAGAGAAACAAACCAGAATAGGATTTAAAAATCAATGAAAGCATAAGGAACAGAGAGAGAGAGAGGAGAAGAAAGAGGAGAGAAGAGAGAGATCCACAAAAATACAAAACCAGAAACCATAAAATGAGAAAAAAATAGTAAGACAAAAAAAACCCAAGAAAAGCAAGATGAGGCAAAAAAAAAAAAACACCCAAGAAAAGCAAGATGAGGCAAAACCTCCAGAAAATACCACTGAGTTCTTTCTGTATTGACCATCTACTGCTGGATTAAACTGGTTCTATGTCAGGCAAACATAGGATGATCTGGTCTTATCTCATGGGTTTCTTTCACACTGCTAGGACTTCATTTTATCTTCTTAAGTTTTCTTCCATTGCAGTGCAAGGAGGAGAAAATCCCTAGCAGTGGCAAATTTAGTAGTGTTGACTTTAGATGGAGGGGCCAAATCGCAAGCTCATGAAATTCCTTCCATTCTTTCATTTGATCACAGCTCATTCATGAGTAACCATTTTAAAATATGCTAGTCTTTTAGATCAACCGTCAGATACAAAAATAATTGATCATCTTCAGGACGTTTTAGAACAATACATCACATGGTCAATGGGATTCTTTTGTTCTTATTTTTTTATTATAGCCAGATCGTGATATATTTATACTTCTTTAAAATATTATATTTAGATTGTGGAAAAATACATAACTTTGTTTCCTTGAGTTTTGTTAATTCCCTCATTCCTTTTCCTGCTTTATTAACGAGGTACTGTGTAATTTCATGAGGGTGGGAATAATAGTTAATTAAATGAAACCATCTGTCCCAGAGGTTTATAAGAACTTAACCTGCAGGCCTACCTTCCACAGAAGGAGGCATTGCAGTGTGTAGCCACTTGACAGTGCAAACTTTCTGACATCCCCAAAACTCCAGGAAAGACTCAGAGTTTCCCATGGCACAGTATGACAAGAACAAGGATCCCAAACTTTGTGGAAAGCCATATAAATGCGTCAATCCATAACAGAATGTTAGCCCAGTGTGGTATGCATTCCCAAGCATCCATATTTTAACACGCGGAATTGTTTGTACAGGTGTCATACAGGTATGATGTCATGTGCTTTTAATCCCAGTACTCAGTAGTCTAAGCCAAGAGCATCTTGAGTTTGAGGACAACCTGGACTACACAGCCAGATCTTCTTTCAAAACACAAGGAAACCAAAAACCTTTATATGGAATTTAAAATAAACTATGATAATTATATATAATTATACATTTTAAGAATTCCAAAGTATTTAATCTTTAGAATAACTACGTCTTCCTTGCAATGTGGTTTTCCTCTTTTTATTCTAATCTAGTAAACCTGGAAATTTGTCTTCATATAAATCAAGTTTATAATTAGTTATTTATGCATTACATTAAGAGGGGAGAAAGAGCAAGTTTTAATTTCAGCCAGAATGTTTAAAAAAAATGAGCAGTAGACTCTGGCTCCTTTCCCCTTCATTAAGAACTAGAAATACAAAGGCTATTTAGCAAGAAGATGGTGGGAGACTCTATGGAAAAACCCCTGATGCTGTAGAGAGTGGAGCCGACTACTAAAAATGAGGACACCAAGCATAGTTGACTTGAGGTAGCTTGGGGGTCCATCTGTATTAAAGAAACATCTTTTCCACTTTATTATTCTTCTTCCACAGTGTAGCTTGAAAGCGTTGCCAAACACGCACTGAAGAGAACTTGGAGAACACTGATGTGTTGGTAAACGTGTCCATGAGAGTGACAGCAAAGACCATATGAAAACTGAACTTTGGTAAAGCATGTTTGTTCATTTTTCCATCATGGTAACACATAACTGAGATCTTTCACCTATAAGAAGGAAACATTTATTTCAGTTGAGATTCAGAGATTTTTCAGGCCTTCGTTCTTGACCCTGTTGCCTTTGGTTTTGAGACAAAGAGAATGTGATGGGGGAAATAGACATCTCACTTCCTGGAGGCTGAGAAGCAGAAAGAAGGAGAAAGGGAGAAGACAGGGTGTGGTCTCCATTCTCTTAAAGAAGGCAATCCCAATGGTCTAACTTCCTCCAGGCTTCCCCTTCTCAAGGCCCCCTTCCTCCCCAGAGCACAAAAGACCAACAACCAAGTTGGCATATAGACACAGGGGAAGCTTTAAAACTTGAAAACATTAATTAAAACATCTGTAATTGACTCTCTTGGTAATTCTCTTCTATATCCCTCTGTAAACCTCTGAGACTCTTAGAATGCAAAATTCGACCGAGAGCCACCTACTAATGTTACTTCTTCCACTGAGGAGTATTCCCTGGAGAGATGTGTATAGAGATGTAAAGGGCAAAGACCTTTTTATTGATTATTGTAAGAAACCCAGTTATTGTCTTCTGCCCAAGAGTTCTCACATCCTTTATCTTAACTTTTACTATAGAGAAAGCACAGTAGAGTCTGACCTTTTCCCTTCCCTAGACATTGAGAAGCTGACGTTTTGTTTTATTTATAGATAGCTGATCTATGATAAAGCCTTGGCTCAAACTTTCATTCTGAAACAAATTGTAAAAATAGTATAATGTCTTCTTTAACCTCAGCTCCATGGCAACAGGGTGCCTTGACTAATTACCAGTCATGAGATCTGGTCATGAAATCCACTGGTTTAGAAGTGAAACCATTAATTAAAACAGCCACTATAATTGACTCTCTTGTCAATAACTCTTATGTATTACCATCTGTAAACTTTGAAATCTCTTTCTCTAACATCCCAGCATATACATGAGTCCAAAGCTAACATTATCCTTACGATGATGACCACAAAAATGACCACCGAAATGACAAGTTGAAAGAAAATGCAGGACAGAGGGGCTGAGTATGCCAACTCACCCTTCCTAGAAGCAGAGCCTTGAAGAAGGATTATTTATCCAAGCAACTCCAAAAACAAAACTGTTGCGAGAGTGAGCAACAAGGGTATGGTGTCCAGCCATGCACTGCCAGTAGCAGCTTCAGTCTGATACCAAAAAAAACCCCAAAAACCTCTGTGGTCAAACCTCATGACTAACACAAGTAAAGATAGCAGGAGCTCTGCTTGTTTGTGGGTAATAGAAACAAAGGGATATTTGTCTGCTTTGCTGTCTCTTTATAGATTATTTTACTTTACTTTTATGTCGGGGTATTCTCTTTGTATGTGTGTATGTGTACTGTCTGCATAGTACTCACAGAGGCCAGAGGAGGGCATCAGACACCTCAGGACAATATCACAGATGGCTATCACTTTGTGAAAGCTGAAAGTTAAACTGAGGCTCAGCCAGAGCTCCTAAACACCTAGCCACCTCTGCTAACACCAGTACTCAATATCCAGCCTCTAGAAAACAACTTAAGACACTGGCTAGGTGCCAGCCATACTCCACTGGCCAAACTCAAGCCATGACAATTGACGGAGAAAGAGTAGTGCTAAAGATCCAACCCAATTTTCAGATCAAGTAATAACTAGTAAATTTGAAACTTAGAAATAAAAAATTAAACGGACACACTAATCAAAGACAAACTTTTTAAAAAGATGATAGTCATTATCTGTAGTAGAAGGCTGCTTGTTCCTGGTTGCTCAGCCCCAAAATAACCACTCAGAAACAATATTATTTAAATCACTGCTTGGCCCATTGGCTCTAGCTTCTTATTGGCTAACTCTTACATTTTAATTTAACCCATTTATATTAATCCATATATCACCACAGGGCTGTGGCTTATTGGTAAGATTCTGACACGTCTATATGGCAGGAGCTATATGGTATCTCTCTGACTCCACCTTCTTTCTCCCAGCATTCAGTTTAGTTTTTCCCTGCCTNTTAAATCACTGCTTGGCCCATTGGCTCTAGCTTCTTATTGGCTAACTCTTACATTTTAATTTAACCCATTTATATTAATCCATATATCACCACAGGGCTGTGGCTTATTGGTAAGATTCTGACACGTCTATATGGCAGGAGCTATATGGTATCTCTCTGACTCCACCTTCTTTCTCCCAGCATTCAGTTTAGTTTTTCCCTGCCTACCTTTATTCTGCCCTGCCAGGCTCAAGACAGATTCCTTATTAACCAATGATATTCACAGCATACAGAGGGGAATCCCACATCAATTATCTACTCCCTCAAAGGCTTAAAATGATTATATAAATGGAATAAAGGAATATGTTATCAATTTTTTAAATTCTAAGAACTGACAAATATAAATGTTACATTAATAGCTGTAATAGTTGTGAGCATATGTAAGAAAAGAAGTAGAATGGATAAAACAGAAAAAGGAGAGAAAATTAATCTGAAGTTATTTACCAAAATAAAGAACAAAATAAATAGAAAAAAAGAAAAAATACAGGAAAAAGTTAAGATTGTTGAAACAAATATAGCACAATACAGTTGATCAATGGGTAGTATTAGAGGGTATGAATATTGAAAACATGATGGAGATAACACAGATTTGAAGAAAGATGAAAAAGACACAGAGCTTCAGACAGAAAAGGCCCAGCCTAGACTCACTTAAATGAAAAACAGTTATGTGGGAAGCCCCTGCACAGAACAGACCATCTTCAAAGGAAAGCAAATCCGAGGGAAAGCACCTTCCTCACGGCCACACTACACATCAGAAGACAATGGGGTAATATTTTTAGAATATCAAAAGCACACAGCTTGGAACTTAGAGTTATTTATCTTCCTTACACTGACATCACAGTTTCAGGTCATAATCAAAGAAATATATATTCAGGTTCTTAAGCCTCTGAAGTAACAATTTATAAAAGGCTACCCAGAAGGTGCTTTGGGAGGAAGTACTGAAGAAAAATATACTGGAGATCTAAGTTGTGTAAAAAGAAAGAATTTAGTTTCCTTATTTTCAGAAAATTAAGACAATTCTCAGCAAAAAGGAGAACTCTATGTTTCTAACAGCCCAGGTTTAAAACCATAACATAAAATCATGAGCAATTTGGAGAAGATAAAGGGGAAATGCAGACATTTAGAACATGTCCAAGTTTTTATTCAGTCTAAAGAAATTTATAGATACTGATTTTTGCATAGGGAGGAAAAAAGAAACACAAAAAGTAGTAAAATAAAAACACAACTGTAAAGTGAATTTATATATATATATATATATATTATATTCATATTTTCATAGAACCATTGTTAGTTTAAATTTAAAGCAAAGGAACACAGTCTTGGGTCTGGAAATACAAGAGCTCAGCTGAGGGCTCTTGAAGATAACCCAGCTTTGGTTCCCAGCACCCATATGGCAGATCATAACTCTCTAGTTCCAGAGGATCTGTATCTTCTTCTGGCCTCTGTGGGTACCAGGCACACATGTGGTACACTCACACACACACAGGCAGGTAAAACAGCTATATACATAAAAAAATGAATAATTTTTAAAATTACAGACTGTCAGACTATTTTTAAAATCATCCTTTATACCAAAAATAAGTCTAAAACATGAATATGTAAAAGTTGAAAGTTACAGAATGGAAAAGATATATTTAAAAAAATGATCAAATGTGCTGCTCTGCTGATATAAAATAACTTTAAATCAAAAGCATTTGAAAACTATATGATTCCTTGAGGACCAAAGAGGGAAAGTCTGGTGAAAATGATAACATAAAAAACACAGTTCACATTGGGGACAGGAGGCCATGAATAGCAGGTCTTACACACAGTTCAAGCTGCTCTCTGGGAGTACAAATGTTAGCTAACCAGCCAAACCCTCATCACTGCATCTGACTACATCTAAACTCTAGAGGCATAGCAGTGTATTGGGCTCTTTTCTTCTGGACATTTGAAATAAAATCTATGCATTCTCTACTGTCTATCATCTTATTCCTTAGTTACACAGCACATATCCTTTCTCAGCTTCAGTGAAAGTTAATCACAGAAGAACGTCTAGTACTGTGTGCTGTTGGTAGTGGGAGAAGACACAACCCCACAGGCCAGGATCCAGCCTGAAACGGTTTCTGAGTCATCTGCTTGGTAGCCTCAGAGATCTTGTCTCCCAGCAGAACATTTCATGATGAGCAGGAAGCAAAGTCATTGGCTATTCAGAAGCAGCTTTAATACGTAAGTGTGGACGTTAACAGAGAAAGAGAAACCTGAGGACAACACTGTGGGCCTAAAGGTGAGCACTGCTCCTCAGCGAGAGTTATTCATCATTAGGGTCCCGGGTAGCTCTTTTGTGGACAAAGTGAATGAGGGAGAATTACTCACAAGTTGGGAAGGGGTGTGATGGAGGAAATCCAAGCATAAGTCACAAATGTCCGGGAATAGAGGTGACTCCTCTTTCCTGCCTTTCTATAAAGTTTTCCAGTGTGCTGTCCACTGTATGAGTCACATGGTAAGAGTGGTGGTTTTGCAAAGCTGATGACATAGATGCCACAGCAAGGAAGCTGAGTACAGTTAGGGGTCATCATGGCTAGTCGAGTTTGTTTTCTGTGGACTGCAACAGTGTTGGCGTCGTCTCACGTTACAGCTTTCTTCCGTTCTGCTCTGCCTCTCAGGCATGACTCAGTACTGGTTGCCATTTAAGCTCCCATTTTTGCCTGACTTCTTTGGAACAATGATTCTGAGTTCTCTGAGGCTGCACTTTCCAAATTATGGTTTCTAATATTACTGTAGCCAGCAGCATAATACTTTGTCCTAGATCCAAATGTTTACATGCATTGAGAGAGAGAAAAAAGATATGAATATGTGTTCATATGTATGCATGTATATTCAGTTTGGGGCAAAACTAGGAAAATTGAAAGTTTTAATCTGTCTCTGCTTGTAACAGAACAGAGAAATGATGAAACAAAAGACAGGAAATATTCATTTGCTGACTCCTGGATGAGCTCCAGGTAAAAGAACTTATAGGTAGGCTTTTGGTGGCAGGACTCTTAGATGAGCCATTTCCATGTCCAATATGGTACTTCCTACAGCTGCCCTAATTGCTAGGATCCACATTACATTAAGTATTCAAAGAGAATCTTTTTACTTTTGCAGTTTCTGAGTTTGTATTGCTCAGCAATACTAAAACATTGAGCTCACCAGGAAGATAAAATAATATTTTAAATATACAAGCATAAATTTAAATACACTCAGAGTACACTTACAAAGAAATCATGACAATGAGGGCTGACTGAGAAGCCAAGGACAATGGCACTGGGTTTGGATTCT
>LOJH01014028.1:0-10563 GCA_001685095.1 Ellobius talpinus | reverse complement strand
AATGAAGGCAGTCCCTGCTTCGCTGTGTGATTTCGGCATGGTTCCTGAGGTCCTGAGGCCCAGAGAGTTGAAGAGTGCAAATTAGACTGGGCAGTGCTTAATGAGTCACTTGGCAGAGGCGGCCGTCTCCCACTTACACATTAACCCAATACGGTTGCTGTGTACAAGTCACACAGAGGCCTGGCACATGCTGGTTATATGGATGCTCCTCAAATTGGGCAAAGGGTGCTCAATGTGACCATGAGCAAACAGCAAAGACCTTGATGAACAAAAGTCACTTCCTATCCAATGCATATAGTCCCAGGGAGCAGTGTGAGCAGGATTCAGACATGAGCTGCTGTCAACTGTGACAGCTTCACACCAACACTACAAAGAACACTTTCCATACATGAAGAATCTTCCCCAAAAGTTGTAAGAAGAAATATCCCCCCAAACAAGTCCTTTTTAGCTCCAGAGTTCTAGGTTTTCACTGGTTTCATTGGCTAAGTTTATTCTTTAGCTTCTACTAGGCAAAAATCCCAGAATTCTTTAGCAAAAACAGCAACATTTGCAAGACACACAAAGCCAATTTTGCACATAAGAGCACTGGAACAGCTCTGAAATCATTACAACTTGACTAAGGAGTCGCCTGTAACCTTGGAAACAGAATTGCACACAGTAGCTAGTCTCAGAGGGCACAGAATCCACTCGACAACCCAGGCTGACCTTGAACTATCTTTGATCTTCCCAAGTGCTGAGTTAGACCTGGCTTTCCCAGCCCCAGTTCTGACCATCTGGACTTCCCCTCTGTGTGGTAGGTAGAGCATTCCTGGTAGTCTGAGCGTTCGTTCCAGGCAATTAGCCACCCAGGTCACAATCCCAGCAGCTGCACTGACCTTTGCTTTAGCTTTATTACCGACTTACAACCAAGTGCTCACTGAGCTGGTTAGAGGACAGAACTCTGCAGAAGCTCCGCGCTGTATTGACAAATGTTGAGAGGCTTGAGCAATGTTGGGCATCCTTCTCATCCGAGTTCTCAGACCAAGGGGCTCTTTGAAAGCCCCAGAGCCTCAACTTCAGCCCAAGTTCTACAATAAGCCCCTCCTTATCCTTGCTCTCTGCCCTGCCTCCCAGTCAAGGACCCCCTCCATCTACTGACTATGCTTTTTGCATGCCTGAAGAATACACACCCAAAGTTCATCTATGTTACCCTGTTGAGACCTGGTAACAGCCAGGGACCTCTGCAACCTACTAGTAATCCCATGCAAACAGAGGCCTACATGTCTTCAACCACACAAATGGCAAACTTTTCATGGAACAAGTTCTCATTCTTTGTCGCCCAGGCAGGCCTTGAACTCATGGCAGTCTTCATGTTCCATTCTCCTGGGTGCTGGGATTACAGGGGGGGCACCCCTACATTCACTGCAGAATTTAAAACTAAAGGAGGAATGAGACCTCCAGCTATTGCCAGTGGCCAACATGGTTCATTCCTAACTCCCTCAAACAGCCAACCTCTCCTCCGGGGTCTCCTTGGGCTAACCCCTAGCACCTTGTAGTGTTTGTTAAATTTGTTCTCAGTCCCATTAAGACCTCTCTGTCAAAATCAGATCTGCCTCTTCTCTCTCCCCAAATCTGAGGATGTCCCAGCTCCTTTGTCTGCTCATGGTTGAAACAAACATGGCTGGAACTCTCATGGCTCCCAGCCATGCTTAGGTGGCTGCTGAGGGGACAGTATGGGTAGCACATCAAGCCAACAAGACACGAAAGCCTTGCTGGGACCACGATGCGACTTTAACTATGAAGTCAGTGAGCGGAATAGACACCGAACCCACTTTCCCAAAAGCCACCAGGTGGCTCTTCTTTCCACGAGACATTGTGTCTCCTTCCGAGGCCACTGATGATCAGGTCATACCTTTGGTTCTCTTCTGGGCCTGGGCTTCTGGTGACATATTGGTGTCTTTTTGACTCAGGGTGGCAGCTCCTTGGCCCCACTTGGAAAGACCACTCAGAGCTGAGTACAGTTTGCCCTGGAGAGCTGTATGAGGATTGAGGATTAAGGCAAAAACTGAGCGTAACTAATGTTCTCTGTGGTAATTACCTTAATAACCAGGAGAAGTTGCTTAGAGCTGCTACGCTATACACACACCCACATGAGAAGACTAATGAAAACCTGGAGGTAAAAGTGACCCCTTACTGGCTCCCCTGTGGTACTTTATCCCAACACCCAAAAACTGATATTTAGGTTTTTTTAGGGGGTGTGTGGGCACTATGCAAAGATCAGAGGACAACTTAAGAGACGCTGCTTTCTCCTCCCACCAAGAAGTTCTGGGTATAGAACGAGGGTCATCAGAAACCATTTCCTTCACCACTGAGCTATCTCAGGGACCCTCATTGCTTTGTTTTCTTCTCTCTCTTTGGCAGAGGCTCACACTATCCCACTGGTTTCACTCAAAGATCCTCCTACCTCAGCTTCCCGAGTGTTAAGAGCACACACAGGCATGACTGACTCCCACTGAAGTGTCTTTAAACCTATAATTTATTATTATCATTGCTCTTGGCTGGCCTGGAACTCGGTATGTAGTGCCTTTCCCCCAAGGTTGAGATTACAGGAATCACCACCTCTAGTTTATATAAAAGCCTGGTGCCCTCCACCTTATGATAAAAGGAAAAAAGACTCAAGAGGATAAATGTCAAAATCACCAGTTCATAGCTAATTAAAAAAAAAAACCTTGTTACCTGGGTGGCAGTATTTATCACAACACCCCCTCCCTCCTGTTCTGAGACAGTTGTCTCACTATGTACTCCTGGAGATGTTATATACACCAGACTGGTTCTCAACTCAGAAATCCATCTGTTTCTGCCTTTCTAATGCTGGGATTAAAGGTACCTGTTACCGTGCCCAGCATCATATCCTTCATCAACAAAACTGATGTGAAACGCTTTAAGAAAAAAAAAATAGGGGGCTGGAGAGATGGCTCAGTGGTTAAGAGCACTGACTGCTCTTCCAAAGGACCAGGGTTCGATTCCCAGCACCCACATGGCAGCTCACAACTGTCTGTGACTCCACAGGATCCAATACCCTCACACAGACATAGATGAAAGCAAAAGCACCAATGTGCATAAAAATAAATAAAAATAAATCATAAAAAGAAAGGAAAAATTAAGTGAAGAGCTTTTGAAAATGATGTATTTATTTCCATGCATCCTAATAAAGCTCATGGGAATTACATGTAAAGCGTAGAGCCATATATCAGCCCTGCGCCCTTCAGGATCACTCTGCTAAAATGAAAACACGTGTGCTCTCTGCCTCAGTCACAAGAGCACCTTGCAGGGCAGCTTCACTGACCTGGGGAGGGCAACTTCATCCATTGACCTCAAAGCCAAAGTGTCTAATAAAACCCATGGAAAAATTTCATGACCAAAATCTGTAAGTTCCACTTCAGTGTCCAGCAATTTTCTTTCCCGGCTTTGACTGCTCTCAGGCTTTGACAGCACAACCTTTGTACTGACATGGATGTTCTGATAGACAAAGGCTGCTGCCTGCAGGGCCCGGAATGCAATTTAGCAGGTAAAATTTCAAAAAACTATTTGGCCTCAGATACACAACCCAATGCACTTTCCCCACCTGGAATTAACCTGAAGTCTGCAGACTGGACTATCTTGCTACTAGATACAAAGTGGCCAATGGAATCAATGAATTGATACAATTAAATAGACTTCTAACAAAACTTCTATTGTTTCAAGTCCTCTACCAATCTAGACCCTAGCTCACTGAGCTATTTCTCTTCCCAGGCTCTGACCTGGAAGACTCTGGCCCCCCTACCAGGGCTCTTCTGCCTATCCCATGGTCCCCACAACTCAAACCAACCACGTGATGGATATATTTTTATAGAATACCCTTTCTGAGGTCTTTTCCAGGCCAGGAAAGCAGCACCAGCCTTGGTTCCTTGGGCAGGGTGGGCCTCCATGAAGGGCTTGCCCTATTGCCTACTGGTATAGTAGTTCCTGCCAGGACGTGCAGCCCCTCCCATGCCAGCATCCTCCTCTTTAGGAGGCACCCACATGCACAGCCAACCTCCAGCCAGCAGCAGAAGCCTGGCAGGTCCAATAACAGCAGCAAACAGCTTGCTCAGGGATGGGAGCCTTACTCTGGAGCCTGAGCCCCTGCAGCAGTATCTTCCTCAGAGCCATTGCCCTTCTGTGAGAAAGGAAACACCAGCCCAGGCTTCAGTGTGGCCTACAGGCCGAGGCGTGCACAGGCCCAGCTCAGATCACCTTGGTTCTGCCCGTCCCATCTGTTTCCCTCGTGTCAGGCACAAAGGTCACAAAAAAATAAGAAAATAAAAGCCCAATGTCACCCTGATTCTTAGAGCTGGCACTCTTATCAGGCTAAAGTTTCATGCTTCACTCCACCAATTAAATCTTCCAAATCATTGCTGCCATTATGGGGTGTGGAGAGAGGGTTTCTCTGTGTAGCTCCATAGAGCAGGCTGGCCTAGAACTCAGAGACTTGCCTGCCTCTGCCACCCAATTAAATGCATGTACCACCACTGCCTGGCTTATTTATTAAGACATGGTCTTACTATATATAGTCCTGGCTACCCTAAAACTTAAGAAATCCATCTGTCTGTCCCCTGCTTCCTGAATGTTGGGATTAAAGGCATTTGCTACCATGTCCGGGGGAGGTCTACCCTTGAACCTCACCAAATTCTCTATCAGAAAGGCCTGGCATTAATCAACCATCCTATTCAGAACTCGAGCCCACCTGTTGTAGTTAAATTAAATTCCTGTGCCCCCCCGAAAAAAGAAAAAAAACAGCTCTTTTATTTAATCTTAACTATAATAGCCCTACTTTAAACTCTTTTGTGGAATTATGGGACCCTCACCCAGGAAGACCATTCTACTTCAGGACAGAAAGCCAGATCAAAGGAATCCTTCATTCTCAGTACCAAGGATCTCCTGACCTTCACCGCAGCTTTGCAGAACTAGTTTGAGCCAAAAGGAGATTTGGGAGAAGTTTCTGTTCTGCTGGCACATGGTGCCTCCTTAGCAGGTTTAAGTGGCCAGGGTTTCCGGGAATGATGCCCACGCTCTGGACCCTGGCTTAGGAGCCCAGGGAACCAGGTGTAAGCAGAATGCACAATGGCCTCCACAACTGGAGGCACAGGCTCAGCATTTAAAGGAGTGCCCTGAACCACTGTGGGGGAGGGGGATTAAAGCGGGAAGGCAGCACTAGCTGACCAAGAGCAGTGACCTACTTACCATGAAAGCCTGCCTACAGTGACCTTTATAGGACTGCAACTACTGCCTCTCTTCCCAAGGGGGAGTAGAACTCCAAACCCCACATTTCTACCACCCAGAACTCAGCATCAATACTGACTTGTATTTTTAGACTTTCCAAAAATAAAAGTATTCTGACTTTATTCAATCCATAAATAATTTCATTCTTCCATCCCCTGACTTCTCGAACCCTTCTCCAGAGCTTGGGGTGTCTTCAAACTCAAGATCCACCTGCCTCTGCCTCCTGAGTGGTGAGATTAAAAGCATGCACCCCCACACCCAGCCCTTCCCTACTTCTTAATCTGAAGTTTGGACTCCTCTAAAACGGGCATGGCACGAGGTAAAATCTTTTACATCCAGTGGCTTAAAGTCAAAATGTTTGGAAAGGATGTAGCTTCCTTTAGAGACTTAGCTGGCTTTGGGAAAGAGGCTCAAGATCCCCAGACCTCAGTGGAGAAGTAGGGGCGTCTCAGAGGCCACTGAAGGTACTGCAGTTCAGACCTCCCTCCTACGTGCAGACAGGCACAAACTACAGCAGGGGCATGGCCTCACTGCACTGCTTGGTGGCTCTAAGACCACCCCTAGTCCCGAGCTGAGATGTTACATTAGGCCTCAAGAGTCAGCCGAGGTTTGCAGGCCCTCAGCCACTTGGGCTCACCTCTCCTATCTGACTACTCATATCCAGTCTGCATATCCAAGTATCCTGTCAGGAAGAATGGTCCTCATACAGTCTGTCATTTATTCCGGTCTGCACCCAAGTGAAGTTTACAGGGATGACTCAGCCCTTAAGTACTCTTACCAGAACAGTAAAAAAAATCTCATAGGCGCCAACTCATTCTTGTAGTTTACCAGTTAACTCGGCTGTGGATATTTGGGATGATTCAGAAACTGAAAGGCAAGTGACTCATTTTCCTCTATCTCAATCTCCACCTTAGCTCTTGGCCAACTCATCTTGACTTCCTGCAGAAAAGCTAAAGCAAAAGACACTAAAAACCCAAGTAATATGAATTTAACGCAAGAGATTTTCCCCCTAGCTTTCTGTACATGGCTGTTTCCTCATTTCTTCTACTCAATATTAAGAAATCAACAGCTTTGAGAAATAAGGTGTCTTTTCCTGTGACCACGCCTTCATGTCACACACACAGATGGCATATCCAACTCCAATGTGATTTGAGTAGTAGCCAGCTATAAAATGTGCCAAGTCACTCACTGGGGATAAGGCCCTTTTCTTTTGAGACAGATTTTCACTCTTTATCCCAGGCTGGCCTGAACATGATGTAGCCATCTGCCAGGGAGTCTCCAGAGTACTGGGACACAGTTCTTAATGAGTTCACAGAAATTGCCAGTATACTGGTTGTTCCCTGAGAGGCTGCTGTGCCTACCAGTCAAGAAGGATGGTATACAGACCCTGCATTTTGCTGCCACCCACGCACTTGAGACAGGGTTTCACAGCCTGGCTGATCTAAAACTCAACGAGATCCTGTCCTGACCCTGCTCTTCAGTGCTGGAATTAAAAAGTTGTGTGCAGCACCACACTCGGCCTGGGTGAGACCTGTTAATTTAGGGAAATGCACACTAGTTCAGCATTTGACTCACTAAATAGGGGGCCTCACTATATCTAGGAGAACCAGGTTTCCCACTCACCCAAGGAAGAGAATCTTCTCCAACACCTCTAAGTTGAAAGGCTGAGTCATCTTTGCCCAGACCCGGTGATGGTTTACACTAACTTCACTTTCCCACAGAACAGGCTCACTGCCTTACCTACCGCATCCTCAGGCCACCAGAAGGCAAATTGTTGCCTAACAATGGTACCTTGAATCCTAACCAAAGGTCCTCCCCCCTCTGCACCCTAGAAAGTGCCACACCCTGAGTATTGTGGCAACAGAACTTACTGTAACAGCCTCCAAACCTTACTTCCTACAAGTCAGCAGGATGAACGGTCTTACATTGAACAGTCAGGAACGAGAATCAGAAGACATCGATCTGGATATCTGCCTCTTTGCTTCTACCCTTACAGAGGAAGACAAAGGAGGCCGCATTTCTCTCTTTAGATGGCAAGCTCCTTTCTCAGGAGAGTTACAATGTAAAGGTAGTTACATTGTAAACACCTCCCGGATTCCAAAGAGAATTCGTTTCCAGGGGATACTGGGTATTCAGAGCCTTCCTGCCTCCCCAAGCTTAGCCTCAATATGTATAGGAACAGCAGGGAGGCCTTCAACCTAACTATCTCATTCATTGAGAAAAAAGGACATATGCATGCTCTTCTGGGCATTTCACCCGAGATTACTCCTTGGATATGCCCCCTACTTACACGGAGACCAGTAACTTCAGCAGCCTGGAGCAATCGTCTTTACTCATGACACAGGACCAGAGGCTGAACCACCTCAGAAAATAAATCACACCGGATTCCAAAAACCTGTTTATATCCCCCCGCTGCCCACACGCAGAACTGTCCCTTCACTGTGAGGCTCTTAGTCCTATCAATCTCCTTGGGTTTAGAAGAGGTGATTGAGAGACATCTTCCCATGACTGGATTTTTATGTAACCTTCAGACTTGGTGCTTTCCTGCTTCTTCAAACCCAACGTGCGGACCACCCTGTGCAGCTCCATCTTCCTCACAGCACTGACTTGACAAATTTTGCTTCCCTATTTAGACTGAGGTCTGTGGGCTCCAGCTCCACCCGGAAACCTCTCTCGGTTGATCGCCCACCCCCCCTTTCCCCAGCACGTGGGCGCAGCGCGACCGGCTGGTCCAGGCGCCCTGCCGTACGTGCAGCCCCGCCACCGCAGGATGGAGCGCGAGAGAACTTGCAGGCGCCCCGCAGGGTTGGGTAGCCCGGAGCACCAGTGCCTCGCGGGCAACCAGAGGAATCTGCGGTCGCACAAAATAGGAATAGCGGCCAACCGTTCTTGCCCCGCCACCGGGAAGACTGACGTTACATAACCCATGGATACATCTCCCGGGACGGCCACTGACTGCATCCTACCTACACGCACCGGACCACGAGGGCTAGCGGGGACACGGCGGACGTGACCAGAATGCGGGGGGCGGGGGAAGTTGCGCGGAGGGGGAGGGGCGAGGATCCGGATGCTGCAGGGATGCAGTGCCGCGGACGTGACCAGAATGGAGGGGGAGGGGCGACCCGGAGTAGCGAACACAGGCGCGGGAAGAGCACACTAACCTGAATGGAGGATAAATGCGGGGCACAAGGGGGGAGCGGCAGAGCTATTTCAAGGAGAGATTATAAGGAGGTCACCGAGGGAGGGAGGGGAAGAGCACAGAGCTAAAAAAAAGGGCGAAAGAACTACTAGTGAACGCAGGAGGATGAGCATCGGAGAAGAGTGGGAGAGAACAGGGTGGAGAGGATGGCAGCAGTAAGAGGGTGGAACCAGATTGAGAAGGAAGAGGGGTCCGAACTAGCGTGTGGGGAAGGGGCTGAAAGGCCTCTCTGTCTTTGGAAGTTCAGGACCTGGGCTCGAGTATAGCTTCTCCCCCAACCCGGACTGGGATGCACGATGCCAGGCGCCTGGGTCCCGCGTGGGCAGGCAGGCCTGCGTTACCCAGTAGCGGGCGTCGGCCCTGGGCACAGATGGCGTAGGTTCTCCCCTCTCACCTGGGGCGTACTCCGGATCCTGCAGCGATACTCAAGTCGGACGACTGAAGGGTCAGGACGAGTCTCTGCTGTGTCCCAAAATGCTTTGTAAATGTTCATTACATATGCATGAGTATATTTGTAGAATAAGATGATGGAGTTAAAATATGACATTTTCTCACGTATTGCATGGATTTCTTTCTTAGGTTTTAATGAACTATTCTCAATTATCTTAAAGAAAATATATTGTAGTATGATTCAGATGCAGAATATGGGTTCTTACAGTTATCTGTTTGGATGAGTTAATTTTTTGTAGCTGCTGTAATTGCAGTGCCATAGACAGTATCTCAAGAGATATGCATACTTTTAGTTGTGGAGTCTGAGTTTTGGGGACTAAGATGTTGGCTGGACGATAATGGTCCCTTTGATAGTAGTAAGATACACTGATCAATTCTATGTCCTTCTCCTGTCCTCCCTTGGTTAGTTGGCAATTTGTTCATTTCTTGGATTTGGCACCAAATCACTTTTCACAGATGTGTGTGACTCTCTTATAGAGTTTTCCTTTCAGTAAGGACACTACCCTACTTGGATTAGAAATCCACCCTACTCAAATATGGTCTCTTCTTAAGTAATTACATCTGCAGTGGTTCTGTGCCCAAAGTTAGATTATGAAGTACTGGAGATTCGGACATAAGCATGGGAGATTAAGTGACAGAATTCAAGACAATCCAGGTAGAACACATTTCTATAACCCTTCCCAAATTTTCTTGGACTTTCCTAACAATTCCAAATTACTTCAGATTGTGGGAATTAATTTTTGAAAATTAATACTGATCAGACTTTTCTAGAGTATTCTAATTGTAATTGTGTGGTACCTACTGTATTACTGCTCTAAGGCTTACCTCTATTTTACATTTTTTTCCTTTCACTTGTTGAGAGACATTAAAATTGTGTTGTGTCTTATCTGCTCTGATCAAGGTTCTAGGGCATTTTGTGAACAACTCTTCATGTGTACACTTTCATTTATTTGAGGTAAACAAGCAGAATCTTAGGTCACATGGTATATATATATACACATATATATACATATATTATACACATACATATACATGACTCCATTAAATTTTGCTGAATTATTTATCACCGTGTTGTAACACTTCATATTCCTGCTGGGATGTGCGAGAAACTTTGTGTGAAGTTAAGCAAACATGGTAATTTTTCTCTCTAAGTTTAGCTACTCAACATGTGTGTAATGACACCTTCTCTGCTTTTTTCTTTTTCTTTTTCTTTTGTTTTTAAGGGAAGCAAAGCTAGTATATTGATTGATACTACAGGTAATTGAGGCAAATATTAATGAGAATTGGCTATAAAAAAGGGAAAGTGAAACCCACTGAAAATAATTTACAGAGAAAAAAATTACAAAAGAAAATGTTTTTCGAAGGGAGATGATAAATTTGAATAAGGGCTGTAAAATGATAGCTTGAGCTTCATAATTTCTGCTTTGTCTTCTCACCGAAACAACCTGCCATTCTTTTTTGTTTTGTTTTTTGCTTTATAAATAATACCATTCAACATTTCCACCTCCTCCCACTTCCCTTCCACTTTTCCCACTCCCCCTCCTCCCTCCACTTCCAGTCCTAAGAGAAAGCAGGGAACCCTGACCTGTGGGAAGTCCAAGGCCCTCCCCTCTCCATCCAGGTCTAGGAAGGTG
>LOJH01014027.1:24578-39073 GCA_001685095.1 Ellobius talpinus | reverse complement strand
CTTACTTGATAACTCTATTGCTTGTCTCAGAAGGACTGTGACCTCAAAGGATAGGTAGTGTGGCTCTTCGGTTAAAACATGACCCCTATGAGGGTCGCATTTTCATCCTGTGTGTGGAGATGTGTGCATGAAACCCTCTCCTCTGCCCCTTCAGGTGATTTTGGACTTGAAAGGTTCTGATTACAGCTGGTCCTATCAGACGCCACCCTCCTCGCCCAGCACTACCATGTCCAGAAAGTCAAGTGTCTGCAGGTGGGTGAAACCCCGGGTCTCCTCGTGCTTTGCAAGACATCTTTGCAATGTGACCAAGAGGCTTTGTCCTGCCGTCTTCCCCAAAGATGTTGCCTGGTTTCTTGTCACCTTTCACGGGTTCTGTATTTCTGTGAGACAGGAAAATTGTTTTTTCTTTCAGTAGCTCAGTAAGGCTCATCTCATAGGGTAGAACAAGCCGCACCTGGCCTTCTCCTCCTTGTAGCCTTACTTGGTTGCACTGACAAGAGCTGTCCGGAGTCAGTCATGTTCCCCTGTGTCTGACAAGTCACTGCGAGTCATCCTAGCACAGGATAGACACACAGTGTGTTCCCCTAACACATCGTCTTCAAATTAGAAACCACAGACCCCAGTTTGCAAACCTCGAGGCTTGCTTCTTATTCCAGGTGCTTCTGTAATTACCCTTGACATTTTTGCTCTGCCTGCCTGGAACAGGAACTCTACTCTTCTTTTTGGTTTCCGTAGGAGCATATATACTCATACTAGGGAACGAAGTGCAGGTGGAGCTCCGCAAGGGTGGGAGCCATTGTTCTACTTCCTACTTATTGGTTCACCTTAAACATGAGCAGTTTAGCATTAATGGGCTCTCCTTATTCCAAGCTACCTATGCCGTTATATACAGATAGTTCAACAGAGAAACACCCACAAAAGAGTCAAGGCAGTAGTCAGCTCACCAGCTCTGGTAATAAAATAAAATGCTTGCATTCGGTCATACCAAGTTGATTTGCTGATGTGTTTGGCAGGGTGGATGGAATTCACCTTAGGATAGAACCAGCTTAGGGTGTCAGCCAGTGCTGTTTAGCTGTGTGGCCTCTGGTCATCTGGAGCCAGATAGTCGTCTCAGGATGTGAGACCATGTCACATGCTGTGGATTTAATGGGTTCTGCTCCAGGGTCATGGTTACCACAGGCAGATGAGATCATCCCCACTTTTTCTTTATATCACAAGTGTTAGTCCTGCAGCTTTGTTGGTAAGTGGTGTAATAGTTGGGCCTTGTTGACTTTTTAAAAGAAAAACTTCCAGGCTTGTATTCTGAGCCTGTCACATTTTACCCTCAGAGACCTGAGACCCAGCTCTCTTATTGTCCACCTAAAAAAGCCTTTCATTTACCAGCTTGATTTGGTCTTTGGCAACATGTTCTGGGGTTTAAACTATTTCTCCAGGGTAGGGGGCTAATACTGTTTTGTTTTGTGTGTGTGTGCTTTTTCCTCACCCTGCCCCCTCTCCTCCATGCCTGCCCCTCTGCTTGTCCCTTATAGCAGTCTGAACAGTGTCAACAGCAGTGACTCCCGGTCCAGCGGCTCCCATTCCCATTCCCCCAGCTCACATTACCGCTACCGCAGCTCCCACCTGGCCCAGCAGGCACCCGTGAGGCTGTCCAGCGTGTCCTCCCATGACTCAGGATTCATATCCCAGGACGCCTTCCAGTCCAAGTCGCCGTCCCCCATGCCACCTGAAGCTGCCAACCAGGTAAGGATGTCCTTGACCCAATGAGCAACAGGCGCACAGGGTACCCTGGCCACTGTTGAGGGGTGAAGCCAAATCCTTGTCTTTTAAGATAATGTCCCAAAGGGAGAGATGCTCTAAGTTGGGCTGGAAGCCTATCTCAACATCCAGTAATAGTTAAAATGCCATGTTGGCTTGGCAGGCTATCACATGTAAGTAGATAGCCCCAAAGAACTGGGCTCCCTCCTACATCCCTGTAAGTGCCCTGCCTGGTATGTCCTGACCCACAATGGGGACACCCTCTTCATATCACCTCCCCGATGGCAGAGACCCTATCATTGAATAGTTCTTCCCTACACTCTTAAGTGCCCCACCATCAGTTGTGTTGCCAATGAGAAGGTGGCCCAAGCACCCGTGGACAAATTCTTTTGGCACTTTGATCCAGAGTGAAGGAAGGATATGTGATCTCTACCTCTATTTTAGTTTGGATGGCACCCACCCAGCCCAATGTTCCTGCCGCCGCAGCATGCAGGAACTGGACCAGGCATTGGGTACCCCTCATGTGTGTTTTTGTGTATATGTCCTTCAGGGTGCCTGTTTCTTAGGACTGGTTTGTCACCTCTGGCTCAACACTCATTAATAAGCACAGTGTACACATGCTAGGACTGATTGGTGCCACCACCTATTGGATCCCATAGCACCACCTGCTGGTGGGGGGTAGGAGCCGGACCAGAGAACCTTGTTGCTTAGCCAAAGCTAGCAAGAGTAGAGCCTCCTGCTTCGAAACTCTTCAGCATTACTTAGCTGTCTGAGGTATAGTGGTGTCCTCGCTTCTCCTTCCCCTTTAGACTCAGCTTCCCACAGGAAGGTTCAGGGCCAAGTGCTGTGTTTACTTTCAGTGTGTGTGTCTTAGCTGGGGTGCTTTGGCTTGACCCCCTGGGCTTCCGTTCCTCCTCTGTGCTTCACTAAACCATGCCTGCCGTGCTCCCATGAGTGCATGTGGTCAGAGAAGGGCAGAACCTTTGCCTCCTGAAAGGCCATTCAGTGTTCAGTAGAACTG
This sequence comes from Ellobius talpinus, assembly GCA_001685095.1. Lineage (NCBI taxonomy): Eukaryota > Metazoa > Chordata > Mammalia > Rodentia > Cricetidae > Ellobius > Ellobius talpinus. Next base: position 36,297 of record LOJH01014027.1, on the reverse strand, counting down.
TTTGTGGCTAACGGATTGGAAATTAACATATGTTGTATCCCCATAACCCTTTCTGAGAAAGCAAAGCCTTCCATCCTTTTCATGCCTAAGCATGATTTCTGCCCCAGTAACACCAGGGAAGGCAAAAGGCAGTAAATTGGGGGTTTCTGACCTCTGAAAGTCTGTACCTGCCTGGCTCATAACCAAGAGTAGAGGATCTGGAGCTAGGGAGCTGGCTCAGTCAGCAGAGAGAACCTGCTACTCAAGCACAAAGTCTCAGATTTGGATCTTCGACACCCATTTAAAGTCAGGTGAAGTGGCACATGTCTGTCACCGTAGTAAATGTTGGGAGGATGGAGGCAGGTGATCCTGGGCGTTTGCTGGCCAGTTAACATAGCCAATCAGTTTCTTGGTTTGGTGAGAGACTTTGTCTCAAAAAGTAGGGTAGACAGCAGTAGAAGGCATCCATCACCAACCTCTGCCTAGCCATACACATCGGTAGGGTTTCTCTATCTTTTGTTGGTGCTAGATGTGGAACCCATGTGGACATGGACAGACGGACACACACACACACACACACACACACACACACACACACACAGTAGGCTTTCTGTATATTGGGTGTGGAACCCAGGCTCTTTCAGATGCCAGGCAAATGATTGACCGTTGTCTTACACCCCCAGCCTTAGGGAGCTCATACTAAGCCACAGGGTATTGCAGAACTCAAAGGAGAATTGTTCTGCTTGTAATTTACAGTAAAGAGGAACTAGTAAGGCCTCTGCCTAATCACACCAGCCAGGGGGGTTCCACCTTCCCTGTGGTATAGTTAGGTACTGTTGATCCCCTTCTCAAGGTGAAAACCATTGGGGCTCAGAATTTGAAGCCTACAGTTCCAAAGCTGGGAAATGATAGAGAGGAAGCATTAATGCAAACCTTTACATTTCTGATCATGGGTTGCAAACCAGACACCAAATTACTGAGTTTGTATTTGGTCCTTTGACCTTGCTTTTTAAATTTCAAAGCCTGTCCCCAGTGACACATTTCCTCTAGCAAGGCCACACCTCCTAATCCCTCCCAAACAGTTTCACCCACTGCTGATCAACTATTCAAACATGTGAACCTATGGGACCCATTCTCACTCAAACCTTCACCCCAGGCTACAAAGATGAGGCATAACAGTGACCACAAAGGTAGACTCTCTACTGCTTCAGAGCGTCAGATAGCCAGGCTAGGGACAGGAGACCGGCAGGCGTGTGGACTTAGTGCTCTCAGCACTGGGATGTTTCCCCCACCTGGTCCTCTGGTCCTGTCCAGAGGCTTCAGCCTGCAGTGTGCTGGCCACTGGAAATATACACCGATCACAGGACTTCCCTACGCAAATTGCTCCCCAGTCAGGGCACCTCCAGTGTGTCCCACCTTATGGAGTAGACGCTGTGTTGTCGGAATTAGAGCCGTTTGTGTCATCATTCAGCCACGGCTGCCTAGGGACAGTTTGTGCAGGGTACGATACTCGTGCACCTACAAGCTCCTCCTTGGAGACCCAGGCTTGTGGTATATTACCATATGCCCGAGAGCACAGCCTTGCCAGAGGTCCAGTGTGTTGAGCCAGTGTTCCTCTACCAGACACAAGTACCAGTTGATGCCAGCAGGGCCAGAGCTTGACTAGACCTCATTTGCTTTTCAGGGGCTTTCTTAAAACCTGCGTGGGTGAAAAATAAGCCTTAACTTACCCTCTGCTTCTCTTGTCCCTCCCTCTTTTGTGCGTCTGTTTGTCTGTCTCCCTCCCTCTCTGTACGTGCCCTTCCCACCCTGTCCTTCCTTTATTTTAATTATGATTTCTGGTGGCTCGTGGTTTGATTTGTTGGTCCCCTCGTGTGGCTCCACCCCTGCTGCAGAACTCATCCAGCTCGGCCTCCTCGGAAGCATCGGAAACCTGCCAGTCAGTGAGCGAGTGCAGCTCCCCCACCTCAGTCAGCTCAGGCTCCACCATGGGCGCCTGGGTGTCCACAGAGAAGGTGAATGGCCAGGGCTGCAGCCACGGTGGGCTGTTCTTCCTGACCTGCCCCTGCATAGTGTACACGCAGCTGTCGCAGCTGTAGGGACCTGGAAATTCAGGATCTGCTCAAGAGCTGGGCCCTCTGTGGCATAGGACCTGAGCAGGTGGAGGATCCCTGGCTGCCCAGCAGTGGGTTTAGTGAGGCAGAGGAAAGGGAGATGGGGAATTTGGAGATGTGAAGACTTCTTCCTGGAGCAGGTGTCTGTGTCCATCTGTTCTCCCCTCTTCCTCCCTGAACATCCCACAAGACTGTTGGATGTGCTGTCTCCCTGTGTTGGAGGTCATGTGCTTTCCTGCCTTTTCGTTTGCACCCCCCGACCCCTCTTCACCTCGATGTGGAATCTGCTCCTGAGCCGTGTGACGACTGGGAAACCTGGAATGATCAGATTCATGTGCAGACACCTCCAGATGTCTGCATAACGAAACGAGCCAATCCCTGGCCCAGTGGAATTATGCTTCACTAGCTCAAAAATTAGACCTCTAAGAACATTGCAAATTAAAAATGATGATCTTGAAACCCAGTTCAGATATTCCCCCGACCAGTACTTACTGGGTGCCACGTCAATGCAGTCTCTGTATCCTGGCTCTCGCTCTGCATCACGCATAATCCGCAGGCAGGAGAGCCTCCATGTTGTTTTATTGGTACATATTCAGGTTTCCCCTGCCCCCAGTTGTCAGTGCCATCTTGTATCTCGACACTCATCTTGGTATATTAATTTTTTTTCCTTTTCTCCTCCCTTTTTTGTTTGTTTTCAGTTGTCTAATGGGTTTTCTCACTTTAGTTTATCAAGTGAGTCCCATGCAGGGCCCGTGGGCGCAGGCCCTTCCCCTCATTGCCTGCCTGCCTCCCGCCTGCTCCCTCGGGTCACCTCTGTCCACCTTCCTGACTACGCTCATTATTACACCATTGGGCCCGGCATGTTCCCGTCATCTCAGATCCCTAGCTGGAAGGTTTGTGTCTCCCTTCCCTTCCCTGTCCCGCCCTCCTGCCCCCCTTTTCCCTCTCCACTTCTCTCTCTCCTACCCCTCATTGCTTCTGTGCTCACCGCTCTTCTGTTCTGCCATCCTCCCCTAGACTCTCCCTGCCCTCCTTTTTCTTTCACACTCTGCCTTCTTCCCCACAACCCTTCTTCCTCAGGAAGCCCCCAGGGTGGGTGGGACAACAAAAACCAGCTGGAGGTACTTCCCTTGTGGAAAGCTGAGTCTTCCTTTAGAGAACAGTAGACCTGGAGATCAAGGACACTGCCAGGAGGGAGGCCAGACTCCGCATCAGGGTGGGGTCTGCTGGCTTCAGTTCCTCCCAGGCCACGCACAGTGTGTTTCATCAGACTCTATCTGTTCTCCTTGGCCATATGCCCACCTTGTCCCCCAAATGACAATCCTGCTGTCGTAACAGAACCGCAGCCCAAAGTATGCTTTGGATCATTATATATGCTGTAGCTTAGTGGTATATGAAGACTTTAGTTTTGATGGCTTTATATTGAAACGTGTTTGCTTCAATATAAAAACCAAAATTGTGAGTGATTCCCATCAGTGCAGTTGAGGCTCCAGGAGAGTAAGTCGGTCCCTGGGCTGCCAGCATTTTGAGTAGATTGTGACTTCATCTCAAACCAGCAGCAGGTCCTCCCTGTGTCAGAGAGGCCAGCTTCCCAGGAGTGGAGGATACAGCTGTAGAGTGGCTGGCGGCATGATCTAGTGCCCCCTGGTGGCCACTTGGCCAGGTCATTCAGTCTTTCTAGGAGAGTGGTTCTTCCAGGCAGAAGGGCAGCCTGGATCCTTGGGATGGCTGGCTCTCCCCTGGCTGACGCTTTGTATCTAATGACCACCTGTCAGGTGGCCTCTGCCTGCCTGGGTTGTTGAGAGTTTTTAATCTTTGGGTAGGGATGAGGGTACCTAGAGACTCTCAGTGAGTGTGGGTAGGCAGAAGAGCTAGGGGCTAGCCTCTGCTAGAGCTGCCTTGTGTGGGGCTGGCTGCCGCCCTCCGTCTGGGTTGGGAGCCATGGCTTTTGACCACACTGTTCTACTCAGGACTGGGCAAAGCCAGGACCCTACGACCAGCCACTGGTGAACACCCTCCAGCGCCGCAAAGAGAAACGGGAGCCAGACGCCAATGGGGGCGGACCCACTAGTACAGGAGGGCCGCCTGCAGCTGCGGAAGAGGTGCAGAGACCTAGGAGCATGACTGTGTCAGCTGCCACCAGGGTGATATACCTATTCTCTGTATCTGGGTGGGTTCACATAGTTGGGCCAAGATGGGGACCACGGCCAGTACTTGGGGACCTGATAGCCATCAGCTGGAGGAGTGGGGCTCCATTCTTCTTCCTCTGCCTCACAGTGTGTAAAAGACCCCGGGCGCACCCTTAGTCCCTTAGTGGGACTAAGCCATAGAACATAATAGAACTCCCTGTTCCTAAATGGGAACTGTGCAGGTCTAAGTAGCCACCTGAGTCTACTGACTGGTGCTCAGAGGAGTCGTCTGAGGCCCCACCTACAGCAGTGTGTATGTGGTGGCTCTGGTCTCTGAGTTTTCACGTCCCTGGTGGCTTATGTGTCTCTGTCCTCTGTCCTGCAGCCCGGTGAGGAGATGGAGGCCTGTGAGGAACTGGCACTTGCCCTGTCACGGGGCCTCCAGCTGGACACGCAGAGGAGCAGCCGAGACTCACTGCAATGCTCCAGCGGCTACAGCACTCAGACCACCACCCCGTGCTGTTCCGAGGACACCATCCCCTCCCAAGGTACGAGGCGCCCAGCTTGCCGTCCGGCTTTCCGGGCAGCTCCAGGTGAGGAGGCAGCGAGCTGGTGGCTGTTCTACACAGCGTAACTCCTGGTTACCGATGGGCTTTGGAATTGCTCTGTCGTCTGAGGGTGCTTTGGGGCAGTGATCTGTAGTTGACAGGGAGCTAGCTGCTGTGTAAGAAGTGACCTGAACGGGAGCGATTTTGCTTGCTTCTCACTGTCCGTGTATAGTGCTCCCCAACCTGAAATGAGACACCTACAGTTAAGAACAGCTTCATGTTTGCTTTGCTATGTGTGAAGCACCACTTTTTCCCTTTAATAATCTTCACAATCATGCACGGGGCAGATATTTTCTCCCCATTTTACAAATGTAGACACTGAAGCTCAGTAACTTGACCAGATCCACACAACTCCCGGCTAAGAGATGGAGTCTAGCACCTAAGTTCTTAACCTATCCAGTCAAAGCCCGTCTGCCTGCCTCTCTCCCTCATCCTACCACATGCACAAGGCAAGCAGAACTGACATCTGACAGCTAGAATCACTGTGATGGTTGGCCAAAAGCCACTTGCAACTTGCAAGCCATGAGTCAAAGATCTGAGCCAGTGAATCTCAAGTAAAGGTGCCCCCTACCCAGACACTGGGCAGAATCTAGGCATATCTTTAGTAGCGCCCTGTTGGGGTGCTACTGGTATCGAGAAGGTAGAGACTGGGAGCTATGCTAACTCTCTCTAGAACAGCAGCTCTCCAGACCTCACCCCAACAAAGAATTATCTAGCCTCAATCCTCACATTTCAGTTGACTTGTTGTTCAGAAGCTTGACCATGCGATGCTTACTGTAAGCACACCCCCCCATGGCCCTGAGACATGCATGGCTCCATTTTAAAGCAGGTGTGAAGGGATGAACCTTTGTACTTTGCTTTCAGGAGCTGCTCCATCCTCTAGCCTTCCCGCCAGTGGTTAGTTGTCAGGGAGATGGTCTGTTTTCCTGTGTCTAATTCTGAACCAGAGGATGGGACAGTGTATCTCCTTTCACCCTCTGCATTCCTCTCAGAGTGGTTGGTGGCAGCTTTGTCACCGCCCAGCAGTCTTAGGGCCTTCCCCAGTCTCACAGTCCTACTGTGGGTACCCGGGGTACATTAGTGAGCAGAGCAAAGGGCTCCTGTAGGGAATTGGTACTGAGCCAGAATATGTCAACATCTGGGCAGGGGAGGGGGAGGCCATGTGTCCTCTGCCTGGTGTGGTGCCTGTCCTCCTGCCGTGGCCTGGGAAAAGAGTGGTCACCCTGGACCCAGACCTGGCTAATCAATCCTCCCCTCAGTTTCAGATTATGACTACTTCTCTGTGAGCGGCGACCAGGAGGCAGATCAGCAGGAGTTTGACAAGTCCTCGACCATCCCACGGAATAGTGACATCAGCCAGTCTTACAGGCGGATGTTCCAGGCTAAGCGTCCAGCCTCAACTGCTGGCCTTCCCACCACCCTTGGACCCGCTATGGTCACACCGGGGGTGGCGACCATCCGACGGACCCCTTCCACCAAGCCTTCTGTCCGTCGGGGGACCATTGGAGCTGGTCCCATCCCCATCAAGACACCAGTGATCCCTGTCAAGACCCCAACTGTCCCAGACCTCCCTGGGGTTTTGCCATCCCCTCCAGATGGGCCAGAGGAGCGGGGTGAGCATAGTCCTGAGTCTCCCTCTGTGGGGGAGGGACCCCAGGGTGTCGCCAACATACCCTCTTCCTTGTGGAGTGGCCAAGCCTCTGTCAACCCTCCACTTCCAGGCCCAAAGCCCTGTATACCTGAGGAGCACAGACAGGCGATTCCAGAGAGCGAGGCTGAAGACCAGGAGAGGGACCCCCCAAGTGCCACTGTCTCCCCAGGCCCGATTCCAGAGAGTGACCCTGCAGACCTGAGCCCGAAAGAAAGCCCTCAGGGAGAAGACATGCTGAACGCCATCCGAAGGGGTGTGAAGCTGAAGAAGACCACCACCAACGATCGCTCAGCCCCTCGCTTCTCTTAGGCTCTCAGAGTTCCCAGGAAGTGCTGCCAGTGGGGAATGAACTCTTTCATTAATAAAACCTAATTTGTCTGATCCATTCCAGTCTATAATCAAGCAAAAGATTTTGTAGGCAATTCGGAATTCTGCTCTTTTGAAAGTATTCATCTTTAGATAAGAATTAAAAAGCAACATGTGTAATTGACATAATCTTGATCTTTTAATTTGTAAATATTGACAGTTTCTTTCTGCATATTTTAATCTTAGTTTCCCTTTTGATTTTTCTGAAGGTGCCAAATTCCATTTAACTTTTTTACAAGTCTTTGTAAAATTTTAAATGCATAAAGGGGAGGGGGCGGGTTGGGACTGGGAACCTTGGAGTAATTTCACAAAAGGATTACATACTTATTCTTTTTCTTCCCTCAAGCTTTTGTAGATGCATTGTAGTTGTCTAGTTTAGAAGCAAATTCAAGTTATTTTAATGGACAAACACAATGGATAAGGGGTAAAACCCTCATCCGCATATACTGTGTTCTGGATGAGAAAGGCAGGGAGTAACAATTGAGCGATATGTGGAGAAGTAAACCCGGACATGGTGGACTGTGTTGGGATTGGGGGGAGGGCTGTGGGAGGGGCACACTGTCAACTTAGCCAATCCTGTTACATTTAAGAGTAGCCTTGTAGGTTGAATTTCCAGTAGCTTCATGGTTAACGCATCTGAATAAGCCATACTAGATTGCAGTGTTTGTTTCTGTAGGGTTTTTAAGGACTTCCTTTCTCCCAGCATTCCTCTTGACTGCACATAGCACCCACATCCAATCCCGCGCATGCTGCTGCCACAGGTAGACATAGACCCCTATTACTTTCTCGTCTTATACTCACTTCCACTGAATCCAATACATCCAAAGGGGTAAGGCAATTCAGAAAACGTGAAAACATTTAAAAATGATAGCAGGGAATTCTTAGATATAGAAAATGCCTTTTACTTAACTGTGCCCAGCAGGCTGGGTACCTTAAAAAGCCCAGATATTTTGAAGAAAAAAAAAAACCTCAAAACAGATTTATCAAGGGTAGCCAGCTTGGAGTCTAGCAATTTGCCAATGTGCTTACCAATCAGGGGGCTTGTTTTTCTTCCATTCCATAAATAAGGGCAGTTGATTGGCTTCTAAACACCGGAGCAAGGAGGATTTATTTACTGTCATTGGGAGTCTGATCTCTAGTCAGGCAATGTTTTTTCTTCTTTTTTAAATGGGTCTTTTATTTTAAAGTGGAAGTTAAATTTGTTACAATGCCCATCCCTAAAGTCAACAGAGATATTTGTAGATGTCAAGGAATCATGTTGAAGACAGCCATGTCTGAAAGGCCAGGCCCTCGGCAGTCCAGTGGCTGACAATCCACATTTGACTTTGTAGGACAAGAAGCTTGGTAGGTCCTATGTGCTCTGCAGATCTCTGTTGGCTCTGACCTCCGATGACATAAGCTTATACTTTAATACATAACCACATTGGATGTGCAAGTACCGTTCCTTTAGTCATTGTTCTATATATTAACATTTAACACTGCTGTGATTGCTCCAAGGACATTTAATGTTATGGCTTTAAAGCAAAGGCATGATTATTAGAAATGACTTAAAGCTCTTTTCTTTGAAAAACAAGCTCCTTTTACACACTATAAGCAAACAGTAGTGCCTGTGGTTTAGCCCACCAATCTTGATGACTCAAAGTAGCTGATGCATTGTGCATATGATGCTTGAGATGGTTTTTGCAGATGCAGAAATCGCTGCAAGGTCATTCTAATAGATACAAGTGGTATTTTAAACCTTTGAAAGGAATGGATGTAACTGTACGTTGGTACAGCTTTTCACTTGTTTAGTTTTTAAACGTTAGTATAATCTGAATAAAGCTAATATAAACTGTTGCCAAATTCAATGTAGAAAGAATGTGACAAACACCTTGGGTAGTTCTGTATGTGTTTTTGCATATTGTAAAGGCAGTGTCACAGCTGAAATGCCCTTTCTAAAGGTAAATTATTGTGGTTTAGTTGCTAGTTTGTATTGAGAGTTGACCTCTCCCTGTGCAGTTTTTGTTCTAAACTTGTATAAGTGTGTAAAGTGTCTCCCTTCTACATTGTAACAACTGCTTCAGCCTACCTTATAAATAAAGAACCACTAAGAAAAAAAGTCCTTAAGTCTCATTCACATTGTTTGAGGTCTTGTCAAATGTCAGAACATGGACCTAGTCTCAAACTAAGCTTAGAAATGTTGAAGAAGTTATTTCTGTGGCAGTTGGGAGATTTAATGGTGAGAGTTGTCTAAACTAATGATTTGAAAAGTTCCAATGAGTTAAACCAAAACCTAAAAGCAAGCAGTTTGTACTGGTGGGCTGCCTCACTTTTCCTTTAAAGGCTGAGTTTCAACTATGCAGCCCTGGCTGAACTGAAACTGCAGACCAGGGTAGTCTTGAACTCAACATTGAGATCTACCTGCCTCTGTATCCTGAGTGCTGAGATTACAGGTGTGCACTTCTTAAAAATGCTGGCATCATGGGCAGTGGTGGTGCACACTGTTAATCCTAGCACTCAGGAGGCAGAGGCAGACAGATCTCTGAGTTCAAAGCCAGCCTGCCTAGTCAGCAGGGAGTTCCAGGCCAGCTACACAGAGAAACCCTGTCTTGAGAAACAAAAACAAAAATGCTGGCTCGAGTGTCCACATTGTGTGTATGGAGGTCATTGAGTGTCCAGGGTATGTGTATGGAGGTCACTAAGTGTCCACATTGTGTGTATGGAGGTCATTGAGTGTCCACATTGTGTATGGAGGTCATTGAGTGTCCACGGTGTGTATGGAGGTCATTGAGTGTCCACAGTGTGTATGGAGGTTAATGGGCAATCTGGACAGTTCTCCCCTTCACATACATGGGTCCTGGGGAAAAACAGGCTTGGCTGCTGGCTGGCCTTCTCTGCTTTACCTTTTTAAAAACTGAAATACTAAAAAAGGTCTGCTCTATCTTTACCTTTGACTGTGAACAATACCATGCTCAGCAGAGGAGACAGCTGGATGCCTGCATCCCACATTAGACCTTCACCCCAGCCATCAAACCTGCACTCCATCTCCAGAAAGCCCTGAACTCCATGCCTCCTGTGTGCTCCTCACAGGAGAGCTGTTGTTTTTGTAAAACTAAAATCCCATTAATAAAATCTTTAGAAGTAGCTACGGGTGGAAGTGCATGCCTGGAACCCTAGCAAACATGAAGCTCACTGAGAACCCACATAAACCTGGCTCTTTTAGGCCTCTATTTCTCTTCTGTTTACTCCTTCCCTTTACTAAAGACTTCATCTTTAAGCCTCAACTCAGCTGGGCTAGAGATGGCTCAGTGGGTAAAGCACTTACAGGGACCTAGGTTTGGATCCCCAGAACTGCTGGGTACAGCAGGTGCATAAGAGACCTCATCTCTAAGATGGAGGTGAGGACCACCTCAGTTCTCTGCTCTGCACGCGTGTGCCGACTGCACATACACAAAGCTAAGCTGTCAGCCCAGGCCCAACAATCTAGCATCTGTTCTGCTGTAAACCTTTTCCTCACTGAGCATATCTGCTATCAATATGATTCTATGTGATTTTTTCTTAGCATGATATATACGGTAAAAACCAAACCACAATCCAGGAATACTCAGTGCCACAGTAATCCTGGGAAGAACACTTCCGTCATAGCCGAACATGGTTAGTTGGTTTTATTAGGGCAAGTGTGAACATGTTCTCTAGCTTCTTCCACTTGCAAGCATCAACAGTGAGGTCCTATATCTACACAGGCCGATCTCGAGGTCTGGTCACAATATGCCACCACAGAGGGGGCAAGTCACCTTCCTTTCTGGCAGGAGGCAAAGCTTCAGTCATAATACCATCAGGTGATGTCTCCTTCTGCAGTTGCTTAACCTAGAAGGGGACAAGGAAAGAGTAATTACCAAAGGAATCTAACCCGTCTGCCATGCTCACAACAGCTTTCCTGTGACCTGTCTCCTACCCTGAGTCTCAGCATCAAGACAAATTTCATATAAACTCTTCTTCACAACAATTCCTCTCTTGGAAGAGTCTTTTTGTTTTTTGAAGTCAGTGTCTTTTTATGGAGCCGAGTCTACTAGCCTGGAACTTGCTATGTAGCCCAGGCTGGCCTCTAACTCCTCAGGCTACCCCTCTTAAGCAAACTCACCTTCCTGATTCCTCTTGTCATGTTCTCCCACTGGTCCCACGATACATTTTCATCTTAGCTAAATGCTCTCCAAAAGCACTGTGAGGAAGCCCCAGGTCAGTGTATTAGGGATGCAAATTAAGAAGGTCCTGAGAATGGCCAGGTCAAGAATTTAGGTGAATCACATGAGAAGTGTGCCACCACTGCCCAGCTACGAAAACATATTTTAAACCTTTTTACAGCACTTCATAGAAAGCATGGTGCCCCTTGGCCACAGAGGCCTTTCTATTCCACCGTGACCCACGACTTCTAATACCAACACCCTGAACTTTTTCTCTTAGAGCCAGTACAACTTCCAAAATGATGAACTGAGCTGTAGCTACTGCTGCCCGCCTGCTATCTTTGTAAATGCCCGCTGAGACTCTGGGACTAAAGGCTAAAGGCATGCTCCACCACCGCCTTCCGAGTGCTGGGATTTAAGGCATGCGCCACCACTGCTCGGTTCATCTTTATGGTTAAATACAAGTGAAGACTCACAGATACTTGTAGACAAGATTCCTACACCTAAAGATGCCAACTGGAATCTATATTTCACATCTGCCAGATTCTCAAACTTCACCCTCCCTGGTTATCCTGGACACAGGGCCCCCCCCACCTTACCCACCTTCCCTATCCCAACCACCTGACATGTCTCTGCCCTCACCCGTCCCCCCAACCACCACCTGACATGTCCCTGCCCTCACCCGTCCCCCCAACCACCTTTGACATGTCCC
>LOJH01014027.1:9569-24410 GCA_001685095.1 Ellobius talpinus | reverse complement strand
CATGTCCCTGCCCTCACCTGTCCCCCCAACCACCACCTGACATGTCCCTGCCCTCACCCGTCCCCCCAACCAATGAACACCCCCCGGGGCCATCCTGAATGTCTGTTTCCTCACACACAGATACTGGATGACTTTACTGCAGGCCACACAACCTTTCCACTTAATTACTATACTAACATAAATTGGACTCCTGTTTCCTCATGTCATCTCCGACGTATTGTTCATGCTACGGCAAGAGCCGCTAAAATCTAACTCTGAACATCTTGAATGAAAAATGCCTGCGGCTCTAGAATAGAGAAGGGGTAACAACCGGATAGAACAGGAAAAATAGATGAAGTGGGAGAAGGGCAAAGAAAAAAAAGAACAGTGACACCCAAAACATACTAGAGAGAGACAACTTATTGGGAAGATGGCCACTGTGAAACACAGAAACTAGAAGTCTAGTTGTCAAGGCTGAACTGTGGACCTCAGCCACAGAGGCAAACTCTTTTCATAGGATGACCAAGCCAAAGGCCATGAAGCACAGTCAAAGACACACCTCCCGATCCCAGCTTTCCATCCTCAGCTTCTTCCACTGCTCTCTCTTAGAAAAGTAATCAGGATACATTGCTTTCTCAGAGGGATGCCAGTAATCTAAGCACCATTCTGGAACCTGCCAGGAAAGAAAATCATGTGTTATTCCACAGGCTACCTTTACAAACACCATGGACAAGGCCTGCTCAGGAGACAGAAGACAAAACTCAAGGGGCTTCTATGACCAAGTATGGGCTGGAGAGAAGGCTTAGTTGGTAAAATACAGTACTTGCCACTCTTGCCTGAGAACCTGAGTTCAGAATCCCAGTGCCCATGGAAGAGCAGGCACGGCGATGAGCACCTGTTATGCTGGTGATGGGCAAGTGAAGACAGAAGGGCCCTTGGAGCTGACTGGCCACCCAGCCTAGCCAAAAACAATGGGCTCCAGGTTCAGCAAGAACCGTCTCAAAAATAAAGGGAAGAGCAACTGAGGAAGATGCCCCAAGTTAGCTCTGGCCTCTACAAGTACACCCACCAACACATACGTATCACACACATATACCTATACGTGTGTGTGTACATGTGTGTAAAACTGTTATTATCACTGTTTCAGACTCTGAAGAACAGTGGGCAAGCAGACATGGGAGGTAAGAGAGAATACCCAAAGTCAAGGGGCTTGTGGCTCAAACATTACAGTTACTCCGAGAAAGCCGGCATCACTCCTCTCTGGCTTGCATTCCCTAAACACCAAGAATGACGGAAGCATTACCTGAGTATCCTGAGCAACGCTCAGCACCAACCCAAACTGGCTAACTCTAAGACCCCAGATGAGCTGCATACCAAACACTTCAACACTATGCTTTGCCAAAAGTACACTGCAAAACCTTAGAGCTGAATTTATGTAAAGAGAAAAAAGTTCCGCTGCCAGAGAAGATGCAGCTGCTGCTCAGTGGCACATGGTATACAGAGCTGGTGTCTTGAGAAGCAGCTGCCGTGTAGCCTTGCTCACCTTGTAGCATTCGTATCTCTCATAGGAGGTGCCCCCAGGAGACTCAGGGAAGATGTACGGCTGAGGGTGCTGATTCTGCCAGAATTCTTCTTCTGCCTCCCTCAGCAGCTGGGTAGCCTTCATCATATCCTTCTCATTCCTATGTTCTTCAAACCGGGCTCTCAACAAACAAGCAAAGTACCGGTATTTGTCCCTTAAATCAAAATGATTGTGGACATCAGAACAGTTACCTACTTGAGTGGGCAGATCAGCATTCCTACCAACGCATCCCAGATAAGCAACTTTCTGGTACCTCATCGACCTCCCAAGTCACTGGCTACTTCATCTGCAGCCCTTCAAAGAGCAACAGACACTGCATTAGTACAGCCTGGCCACTTCCCTCTCATCAGCAACAGATACTGTATTAGTACAGCCGGGCCACTTCCTGTTTATCAACAGACACTGCATTAGTACAGCCTGGCCACTTCCTGTTTATCAACAACAGACACTGCATTAGTACAGCCTGGCCACTTCCTCCTCCAAGGAATGAGGATTTTGCCATGAAAGGGAAAGAAAGGCAACAGCTTTTGCAGGTTCATTCAATATGCATTCAGAGACAACTGCTACAGGTCCTCCCATCTTGTGCCAATCCTGGAGATGCACAGAAGACTAAGAAGGGAGGTATGACTCAGTGGAAAGAATTCTGCTCAAATCATGTAGGTGGTGCTTAAAAGCTGATTTTCACACTGGCTCACAAACTTCAAGTAAGTAACTGTCTGAGGTTGAAGAAACTGAGCAGACATCAGGAGCCTTTGACAACAGTTCAGGCCACAGACGGCAAGGGCCTAAATCAGGGAGCTGACAGCAGACAAGACATAGGAAAACAAAACAAAATGCCCATTTAGACGACCAAGTTATGAGCGCGAGCCTCTCTAGACTACTGCTAAATTAGCTGTATAGTCTCAGGTAAATTACTTAATGTATCTAAACGCCGACATAAAGATCCTATGAGCTGCTGGGTGGTGGTGGCACATGCCTTTAATCCCAGCTCTTGGGAGGCAGAGGCAGGTGGGTCTCTGTGAGTCTGAGGCCAGCCTGGTCTACAGAGCTAGTTCCAGGACAGCTAGGGCTGTTACACGGAGAAACATGTCTCAAAAAACAAACAAACAAAAAACGTTTTAAAAAAGTCCCACATATAGTGATATTTTATCTGTATTTTAATAAATAAAACTTGCTTGAAGATCAGAGAGTAAAACTTATCAGCCTTACTGACCAGGCAGTGGTGACACACACCTTTAATTCCAGTAGCCATGTTAGTTTGCCGTAGAAACCAGGCAGTAGTGGCGCACACCTTTAATCCCAGTACTAGAGAGGAACATAAAACGGGAGAAGACAGCTCTCACACAGTCACATTCTGAGATTCCTGGAGGCAGGATCGCTATTCCAGACTGAGGCAGAGGTAAGAGCCAGTGGCTGGCTATTTTGCTTTTCTGACCTTCAGGCTGAACCCCAATTTCTGTCTCTGGGTTTTTATTAACCATGCTACACCCATGAGCACTCTTCACAAAGTGGCTGGCATATTCCAAGAGCTCAGTGACATAACACGCATTCTAGGGGAAAATGATTTTCCAAAAAACAGTGTCTAATAAGGCATGATGCACAAGGACATGTTCTACTGGCAGAAAGGAAACTTGGGAATCCTAAAGGATACGTCTAAGACTACAGACTAGTGACTAAATTGCTGGTAATGCCATTAGCTGGCATAGGGAATTTGAGAATACAATCAGCACAAGGAAGTTCAAACAACAACTTGGTTTTAATGAATTTGGATAAACTCAGTCTAAAGCCCAGTAAACTAACTCAAGCACCGGCACTGAGGATGTCCAGAGGATACACAGCGCTACAGAGCCTTAGGACGGAACCAGAGAGCAGCCTAGGAGGCCAATGAGGGCTGGGTAAAGCACCATGCAAGCGTTGGGACCCGAATATGGAGTCCCAGAACCATGCAAGCATTGGGACCTGACTATGGAGTCCCAGAACCATGCAAGCATTGGGACCCGACTATGGAGTCCCAGAACCATGCAAGCGTTGGGAACTGACTATGGAGTCCCAAAACCCAAGTAAAGTTGAACATGGGAGCACACATCAGTAGTTCAAGCTACATTTGTAGTTGGTTTTTGTTGTTTTTTTTTAAAGGTAGTGATTCGGGCGAGGACTGAGAAAGGGTGTCAGATTTAAAAGTGCGTTGGGCCAGCATTGTCATAGTAACTAGTGTGATCACTCCCTCCATGATCGTGACCTCCAGTATGTCCAGGGGCACTACAGCACGACCTGAACTCTTGAAAGCTCAACTTCTTCTGTAAGATGGACAATTCTCTTATCTGTGCGTTTACCTGTCACTTTCCCCACTAATCCATGCGGGGCATTGCAGCTTTAAAAAGGATTAACTGTCATTTACTTGCCATCTGGAATAGAAGCTGGCTTGCAAATGCTGTCAAACAATTAAGAAAATCTGAGGAAGGAAGCTAACAACTGTACAACGGTGCACACGGCACGTGCCTGCTTAACAGAGAGGTTGAGTCACAGACTTGCATCCTAGGATTCAGAGACAACCTCCGCAGGTCTTCCAGGGCCGCTCAGTTTTCCAGCATTTTCTTGGACGTCCTTTGTGTGAGACTAGGCGTTAGGATAAGAGTCTGGAGGTCTAACATTACACATCTTGGGTTGTTACCCACTTTGCATTTCTTTTAGGTCATGAAATTCTACATGTCTTAACACTGTATTGTTGCTTATTTGTAAAAAAAAAATAAAAAGTAGCATAGGCTGGCCCCTCAAATTCATTATGCAACCGAGGATTTCTCTGTCTCCCCCAGTATATGCTACCACATGAGGCTCTTAACAGTAAGAGTCACAGTTGGTTGAAGAGATTTATGTAGGAGGGGAAAACCATGCATCGGTAATGAGGAGCGATCAGATAAAGCTAAACAGAGGAAAGATGATGGACAGGAGAGAGACTGATGATGTTTTTGAGTCAGAAATCTAAATTTTAATCCTAACTTGGCCACGCTGAAGCTGAAGCCGGATAGTCGTGAGCAAGTCAATTCCTGAGGCTGCATATCTGTAAAACAAGGCTAAAATGATCACCAACTTCCGAGTTACTCTGCAAACTTAAACATCATGCACGTTTTAACGTTGCTATTAGGAACGACAGAGTCGCGAAAAGGTTAGAGCTGGACCCCTGATAATGACAGCCCGAGGTATTTTGTGCTTATTCTCTTCATGCAACCTTCTGCGCTGGACGCCGGTCCCACCCCCACACAATCGTCTCCACTAGATCAAGAAGCAGACAGGGCTACAACAGGATCCAGGTTCAAGGGCGGGCTCCCGTCACTGTGGTCCCAAGTCCTTGAGCAGCCCCGGCCCACAGGGCTTCTTAGTCTCCGCCCCCCCCGAGTCCCCTCTTCCTACCTGTGGATACACCACGACTCGAGGTGGCGGAGCGCGCGCTTGTAGAGCCGCAGCACCTTCTGCTGGTGCGTCAGGTAGGCCGGAGCAGCACAGAACGCCATGGCGCCCGGCTCACCTTCAGCGGCCGCCGCGGGGGCTGCCGGGTACCCGGAAGGGGGCGGTCGCGAGGCGGAGCCGGAGCCGGAGCCGGAAGGTTGAGCGTGCTCCCGGGACACTTCCGCTTCTGCCGGGGAGGAGTCTGTCGTGCTGTCATGAGTCGCTTCAAGTTCGTGGGTAAGGGCGGGTTTTCTTTGGCTCTGGGCCTTGCTGGCGGTCTCTGATCCCCTCTTCGCGGCTTGGCCTTTCGAGGGTGCAGAGGATTCCGGGACGCCTCGCGTGCCGGCAATGAGTGATCCGGTTCCTGATCAGGGATGGTTTCCTGAGTGTGTATTCATTTGTGAGAACGCACGAGTTGTATATAATTGTGATTGTGCCCTTTTTTGTATTTTATTCAATTGAAAATAGACCAATAAGTGTCGGAGTGTCTGTCAGCGGTAGGCTGCTTGCTAGCATGGGCTAGCCCCTGAGTCCCCCATCCCCACAAAAGAAAAGGAAAGCACTGCCCCCGAGTTTATCACTATATTCTCTTGCTTCTCTTCACGACCTGCCGGACAATGCCTTCAAGGTACCGGTTCACCCAGCATCCGTTCGTATCACAGATGACTGATAGACTTGGCATTGGGTCCTAGGAACGTGGCAGGGTCCAAAGCCAGGTGGAAAAGAAACAAATTGTGTTACGTGGCAAGTACCACGATCCATTCAACAGCTGGAGAGTGCGGCGGGGATTCAAAATGATACTTTGGAAAACTTTGGGAACATTGTAAAAGGGTTGGAAGGATAACTTGGAACCCAAAAGCCTCGATTACTTAAGTGTCACTCTGTATGGAGTGGAGTTTCGGTGAAGGCTTTTCAGGAAATCATATAAATGCCAGTTATATGAAAAGAATCATGCCTTCTGGGATGCAGTTGTGGGTCATGTCATCATGAACCTTGTCCTTGTGGAATTTCCGGCTACTTAAGGGTGAGAAGAGGCAGTGATGAGGGTACCCAGATAGTCACTCCGTAATTTAGTGGCAGAGAAGGAGAGGTGTGGAAGTATTTCAGATATTGAATCAGGGCGATGAAAGGACAGAAGAGGGAAGCGGAGCTTGACATGAGGTGCTAGGAAGTGGTGTGTCCTGGAGAGGGCGCAAGAGCCCCTCGGACCTTGCCTCTGCCGTCTCTATACCTGCTACTGGTTGTTTAGAGTCTACGCTGAGGGTGTTCAGGTTCTTGATCCAAAGAACTAAAAAGAAGGGCACGCACAGATTTACAAAAGAAGCAACAAAACTTTGTTTTGTGAAGTGATAATACAGATTAAAAAGAGTAAGTCAAGTTTTTTTTACTTGCAATGTTTTTATAATAATGTTTAAAATATATTTAATGTGGATTGTGAGTATATCAGAGAAAACAGTTTGTGTTTTTCTTACCTTACACCTTGTTATCCGAAAGCAATCCTAGTATATAAACAAGTCAGTGTGTCCATGCTGCAATAAAATTTTATAGACATTAAATCTTGAATTTAAAATTAATTTTATCAAATTAAAATCAGTTAAATTAATTGATTTATTTTATCCATGCAGGAGTGGGTACGTGTGTATAAATATGAGGGCCAAAAGAGGGGACCTTCCCCTGAAGGTCACAGGCAGTTGTCAGCTATCTGATGTGGGTGCTGGGAACCCAACTTGGACCCTCCTGGCAGAGTGGCGGCAACTCTTAACTGCTGAGCCATCTTTCCACCACCTGAATCTTGTTCTTTTAAATAATTTTCACAGGTATCAAAATAGTCTGTTGATTTTTAAAAACAATTTAAAATGTACAAACATTATTAGTATAGGGACAAACAACATAGGTAATAAAGCCAGGTATTGTGATGCACACCTTTAACTTCAACACTTTGGGATGGAAGCAGAAGCTGGTCCTGCGTGGAGAGGCTGCAGAGAGGGGTTTTGGATCCCCCGCTCTAGCATCCTTGTGTTCATTTATGTATCTTTTGTCACTCGCTGAGGAACCTGGGCTGGGTATCCCACTTTTTGGATTTATCTGTTTGCTAAACCGTGGTGTGAGTCGCTTGTTCCTGATCTTGAAATTATACCTCAAGGCTAACAAAATCCAAAACCATTTTAATCCCTTGTTTGCTGTCTCTCTGTGTCCCTAAATCTAGGCAACATCCCTTCACATGATTCAGTAAGCCCAGTAGGTGAGGCTTTGGCTTGCAGATATGGCTTTCTCTGAGGACCAATTGTGCCAGCACGTTCCCATTTTGCTCTGAAAAATAAACTCATCACCACTTGGAGTTTTTATTGAAGACAGCCTTTTTCTTTCTTTTTTCTTTTTTTTTTCTTTTTTGAGACAGGATTTTTCTTTGTATCCCTGGGTGTTCAGGAACTCACTCACTCTAAGACAGCTATTTTTAAAAGCTAACAAAATGGAGACATCACTGTCCTATATAGCAAGGAATTCTGGTGTATGACTCCTTCAGTCAGAAGGAAGCAGTGATTGCTCTTGTTACCGTGTCTTCCATTCCTTCTCTCTTGGTTTCCTACTTTTCAAACTATTCACATCTTTGACTGAACTGGCTAGAAGTTGGTTTGTTTTTTTTTTTTACATACTATTTTTTGTTTGTTTGTTTTTCAAGGCAGGGTTTCTGTTCTCTGTGTAGCTCTGCGTATCCCAGAACTAGCTCTGTAGTCCAGACTGGCCTGGAACTCAGAAATCCACTTGCCTCTGCCTCCCAAGTGCTGGGATTAAAGTCAGGCACCACCACTGCCCAGTGGTATTTGTTTACTTTTGAGTTAATTGCCAATAAGCATACTTCTGATAAGAATGCTTTTAATTTAAGGTACTATCCCTTATCATAGATCAGCACATTCTGAACAAGAAAAATAGAATTTTAGCTGCTTTTGTTTTTGAAGACCCATCAAAATAGATAGTTCAGTGGGTAAAGTGAGGACCAGAATTCAGATCCCCCAAACAAACTCAGGTGGGTGTGGCAGCCTGTCTGTAATTTTGGACCTTGGGAGGAAGAGGATCTCCAGGCTAGCCGAATACCAGCTGTAGGGGCAAGTTCTGGGTTCAATTGAGAAACCCTGCCTTAATGAATGAAATGAAAAGTAAATGGAGAAAGACTCCCAACATCAATGCCAGGGCTATACACACGTGTACCTGTTTACATACATGCATGTGAATACTAATACACATTCATGCACACATGTACACATGGGGGTGTCAAACAGCTAGACTCAGTTGACTTTTGGATAACAAATTTTTGCATTGGGAGCACTGAGTACTGAAGATGCTAGAACAGTACAGCTAACAAAATAGCTCAAATCCCATATGGTGGTGGCATGTTCCAGTTTTTGTTCTATACTTGGTAATGATAATTCCCTGTTAAAAGGCTTTTAATGTGCAAAATACCGTCATCTTCATTCTTGGATCTGAGTCATAGTCTGTTGCCAGAGGATAATTCTGCTCATCCACCAAGAAGATAATGGAGGCCCAGCAGGGACCAAGATTATTCAGCTAATAACTGGCAGTGGCAAGAGTTCTGACTGCAAGCTCTCTTTCCATAACTATAATTGTAGTCATTTCATTTTATTGTGCTTCATGGATTGAACTCTTTCTAATTAGTTTGTCTGAACTTTTCTTTGGTTCCTCTGTATCGAAGTGCTAAATTACTGTAGTCTTTCCACAGATGTTTCTGGTGGGCGGGTAAGCAAGCAAGTGGCTTCTGTCTGAGAGCATTTTGTGTGGGAGCCTGGAGAAGGCCGTAGAGGAAGTCAGTGTGATTCAGAGTGGAGGGACAGAAGTCCTCTGCCATTCAGCTCGGTGAGTACATGAAGGGGCTGTCCTCGGTCTATCAAGGAATTAGTGCTCTAATAACTGACAGGGAGAAAGGACTAAGGACTGTGAGCCATGAAGACGCCTGTAGGAAAGAGAAGAAGCAGGCGGCTGAGCCCTAGCACTGTAGGCAGACCTGAGTCAGGACTGAATCAGCAGGTTTTAATACACCATGGCTCCGAACCAGAAGTCTGAGAGTTTAGAGAACAACTCTTAAGCGGTAGCAAATCCCCCGGAGTCAGCCTTCTGCCATTTGCCTCAGGGTGGGCACTGCAGAATATCTGAGATCTGCTCTGTCTAGGATTGGCGCATGGGTGAAAATGGCTTCCTAAACTGAGCCTCCAATTAATCTTTGGTTCCCTCTGCACTAGAGTTGGGATGTGTCTTAGGGTTTCTATTGCTTTAGCAAAGCACAAAAAAGCAGGTTGGGGAGGAAAGGGTTTATTTGGCTTATACTTTCGCATTGTTATCCATCACTGAAGGACAGGAACTCAAACAGAGCAGGATCCTGGAGGTAGGAGCTGCTGCAGAAGCCGTGGAGGAGTGCTGCTTACTGGCTTGCTCCCTCCTCTCTGCCTTGCTCAGCCTGCTTTCTTATGGTTTCCAGAACTATTAGCTTAGGGGTGGTACCACCCACAGGGGCTGGATCTCATGGAGGCATTTCCTCAGCTGTTTCCTCTCTGAGGACTCTAGCGTGTGTCAACTTGACACACAAACACATCACGATTAAGCCACAACCTTTCCTTACTTATTCATCCCCAAGATCTTACAATTAAAACATGACTTTAAAAGTCCCATGATCTTTACAAATTCAAACCCATTAAAATTTCAGTCCCTTTAAAATAGTCTCCTAAAATCCAAAGTCTCTCAACTATGGACTCCAGTAAAATACTTTCTTATTCGAAGAGGGAAAAATCAGGGCATAGTTACAATCAAATCAAAGCAAACCCAAATTCCAGCCTTTCAAGGTCTGGGATCCACTCATGATCTTCTGGAATCCTCCAAAGGAACTATGCCATTTCTCCAGCCCCACACTCTGCAGCACACATAGCTTTTCTTCTAGGCTCTGGTGGGCTCTACTCCCCTGCTGCTGCTGTCCTTGGTGGTCATCCCATGGTACTGGCATCTCCAAAGTGCTGGGGTCTCTGCTGCAACTGGGCTGCACTTTAACCCATAGCCTCTCATAGGACTCCTCATGATGCCAAGCCTCAACTTCTTTGCATGACCCCTTCAGTCCTCAGTCTTCAACTGACACTCAGCCTCAGGCTACACCTTCACCAATGATCTCTATGGCCTCTCACAGTGCCAAGCCTCCGCTATGCTCCATGACCCCTTCATGCCTTCAAAACCAGTACCACCTGGGTGGCTCTTACACATTACCAAGCCTGGCTGCCAGCACAAAGCATAGCTTCTCTGTGGAGGAAACACTTCCCAGAAGATTTCACCTCAGTGATGCTGGTCTCTTCTCAATCACCGCTGGTTCAGTCCCACTCCAGCTCCGGGGGAGATCACAGACTCTGAGTCAGGATGTTGGCTCAATCCTGGTCTGCCAGTGTCCCACGACTGGGTTGGCTCCCAGGACTGGATTTGCTCCTGACTTCTGCTCCCGGTGGAGCTTGTTTCCTCAGGCCCTCTCTGTCCTAGGTGTCTCGTTCAATCTCACCACTAATTTCTTAGCTCCAGCCGAGCAGCATTGAGTATCCCAGCAGAGCACAGGCTTTGCTTCAGCAGTTCTGGTGTCTTGTTAACCACAGCTGATTCTTCAGCCCCTGCTAACCAGAACCACAGAATCTTAATTCAGTATAACGACTAGCCCCAATAAAGTCTTTAAACTTCCTTCTGAAAGTTCACAAGGCAGTCCCTCTGCCCTGCTCTCAATAGTCTTATCTTCCAAACTCTCACAGAACATCCCACTAGCCCAAAGTTCCAAGGCCTTTTCACAATCCTCCCAACAACCTAGTGTAACACAGCAATACTACACTGGTACTAATTTGTCTCAGTTAGGGTTTCTATTGCTGAGACAAAACAACATGACCAAAAAGTGCTTGTTGGGGAGGAAAGGGTTTATTTGGTTTACGTTTCCACATTGCTGTTCATCACTGAAGGAAGTCAGGACAGGAACTCAACAGGGCAAGAACATGGAGGCAGGAGCTGATATAGAAGCCATGGAGGGGTGCTGCTTACTGACTTACTTCCCCTGGCTTGCTCAGCCTGCTTTCTTATAGAACCCAGGATTTCCAGCCAAAGGATGGCACCACCCACCATGGGCTGGATATTTATGTGTTTAATTGGTTTGGGTTCCATTATGTTTGGGAAAGTTCTGGTCACTTTGTTGATGACAAAGACTTCCTTGGAGAAACTGGAGTCTGACTGCCCTTGAATTGGCTTCTTGACCCAGCCCCAACACTGAGCTCTTGGTTAGTGAAAACCCTCACCCTGGTGTATGTCACTTTCAGTTCCTCACCTCCTACCCTCAGTATTCCTGTTGCTGGGGTCCACCCTCAGCAAGGATGTGTCAAGTTGAGTTTGGTATACCTGCTGGGCCTTTAGAAACTTACCTACTGATCCCTACCTTCTCTTGACTCTAAATCTCCATTCAGCCTCATTTTGGAGTTTGAGCCTGATCTCTCTGCTCTATTGCAGAACCCTCATCACAGCCAAATGTTGTGGCCATGTCTCTGCCCAAGCCTTGGTACACACAGGCAGAAGGATCCTTACAAGTCTGAGGCTACCCTGGTCTGAGTAGTTAGTCCAATTTAAAAAAACCAAATCTAAACAAGCAAAACCCTCATTGTTATAATCCCTCTGCAGTAAAGGCTCCCTTGCTTTCATTAAGGGGTGTCACCAATAAATACCTTAATGAATATATCTTAATTAATTTTTAAAACATTAAAAATGAAATGAGCTAGAAAAGGCTAAAAGCAATAAAGGCTATTTTTGTTTTTGTAGTCGTCGATGTTGGGTGGCGACTAGTAACTACAGACCAAACCCCAGGCAGGATTATTTAGACAGAAAGGACTCTTTCTTCTCTGCTTCTTCTTTCTCAGCTTGTCTCCTTTAGCTAATTTTCTTTCTGTATTTGAAAACTAGAAAGTGATTTCTTGTGAGCTCTGACATTCCATAAACCTATTGTATTTGTGGTGCGGATTTGTGTGTTAGGTGGTCTTTGTACCATAGTAGCCCTCCTACGAGATACTGCTATCATAGTATCATATTTGTATTATAGTGTTTGTATCATAGTAGCCCTCCAATGGAGGAGGAATTCATAACCTCATCCATCTCTGTTGATATGCTAACATGCACACATATTTGTAATATTCCATATTGTGTCTTTTTCTTGCTGGTTCAAATGCCGAGACTTCTCTCTTTGTTACCTCTTGGGTTCTCCAAACCCCTATTCCCCTCTCAAGGTCTGTCATGTTGGAGCAGCACATCCTGGGGTGCAGCCTGGCAGAGCCCTGGCAGAGAAATAAGAACCTGACATTTGGCAGGAGTGTGGATGGAGATCTACTGGTAGGCAGCTGCCCCTACTGCTGGGAGTCAGGCTATTTTCTTTCCTGTGCTGGAAACTGAGAGTGCTTATTTTAAATAAGGGAGGTTTGGGGCAGGGTTATGACTCACTTTTCTTCTTGCTCCCCTTGTCCTTTTATGCTCTACGAGGTTTACCAAGAGCAACATTGATTTGGTGGATTGGATAATTCTCGGTCATGGATATTTGGCAGCATTCATAGCTTCAACCCTAGATGCCAGTAGCATTCCTCTCACGTGTGACAACCCGGAATGTATACAGACATTGCCAAATGTTGAAGGTGTGAGGAGGGCTGAGAGGAGTGAGGTACTGCAGCATGTTTCTTCCTGGAGACTCTCTGCCCTGCAGGCACCATGGAGCTCTTATAGTGTTTTAGGTACAGCCTGTCTGTGCACACACACCTGTGCTTAGAATGCCCTGTGCCTTCAGTTTTTAGGCCTAAACTCTGTCTTCAAGACCCAGATCCTCTGTGGAGCTTTTTCCAGTACTCTCTGTAAACCGTATTGCCCTCCTTTGTGCCCCATACAGGTTAATGTGCAGACTAAGTGCATCCCACAGGCCAGTGTTTATGCTAGGGCCAAGTGATGCAATAAATGAATTAGATGGGATTTCTTGGCTTCCTGTTGCTTATAGTGTAGTTTATTATGTTATACGCTATCTTTGTAGTTCTCATGAATACTGTACATTCCCATAGCATAAAGAAGGACCAAGTATTATGTGTATTTCCTACCTCCTCATACAGCATTTGACAAAAGTCAGACTCCATGTTTAGTTGGTGAATAAAGGAAATAATTTATTTCCTTCCCTACATCTTCATTTTCATTGCCGTATCAGACTGTCTTCATTGGACATGAGCTTTTGCCAGTTTCCAAATGAGACACCCTAACTTCTGTTGCCCCCTTCAGATCTCAGCTTCCAGAGTGCCAGAATGAATGTCCTCAGAGCAAATCTTGCCCCTTTGATTAAAAATCATCAGGCATCCCATTGAATCCAGTATTTTTAAACACAAGTGTGTGCCATAATTGACCTGGCCTTTCTGGCTAGACCCTTTCCTGTGCTTCTCTTTAGCAACTGAAAAACCTTTGACTTTCTAAAGAACTGTTCTGTTTCATACCCTGAAACCTTGGAGTCTTAGTTACTTTTCTATTGCTGTGAAAAGGACCATGGCCAAGGCAACTTAGAAAAGAAAAAGTTTACTGGGCCTCATAGTTCCAGAGAGTGAGTCCACGACCATCACGGCAGTGAGCATGGCAGCCCACAGGCAGGAATGGCTCTGGATCAGTAGCTGAGAGCTTACATCTTGATCCACAAGCAAGAAGCAGAGAAAGAAAGCTAACTGGGAGTGGCATGGGTGTTAGAAACCTGAACACCCATCCCCAGTGACACACCTCCTCCTACAAGATCATACCTTCTAGTCCTTACCAAACAGTTCTACCAACTGAGCCTGTGGAGGCCGTTCTCATTCAGATCACTACACCAACTCATAACTCATCCTGTAACATTAGAGTTCAGGATTATTTCTTTCTGGGACCCTCTTCTGAACCAGCCACCAAACTCTGATAGAAATTCCTTGTCTGTGTCCCATAAGAACTGTTTTAATTTTTTGATTTTAGTATTTTGAAATTTTTATTGACAATTTCATATGTATATATGATGCATTTTGATTCTATTCCTGGTGAACTTTCCTATCCCCCTCAGTGTTCATTTGAATGCTCCATAATTTCCTGTGACAAGGTCTGCCTTGATTACTTCTGCCATAAGTCTTTAGAGAGTAGAAATCAAATCTTAGTCATCTTTGTATCCCACAGATTTATCATAGTAGTGATGACAAGTGGCTGGCCCACTGATATTGTTCGAATAAACAAAGGTGTGAATGAAAAGTTTATTTAGAGATATTTCAAGGTAATTTTTTTAATGATTATGTTTTGCTTTTGCTTTCTACAGATATTGGTATCAACCTGACAGATCCTATGTTCAGAGGAATTTATAGGGGGGTGCAGAAGCATCAAGGTAAATGTTTCTTTTACTAAGGCAACTTCTATGAAGACAAACTTTCTGCCTCAAGGTAGATCTTGAAAAACATAATCCACTCTTAAAATTGAAACATTAAAGAACTTGATGTAGCTGAATAAAGTCTAAAAGTCCAGCACTCAGAAGGTAGAGGAAAGAGGATAGCAAGTTTGAGGCCAGCCTGGGCTGCGTAGTAAGAACTTGCTTTAAAACAAAACCCCTCATCATTATATGTCAGATAAAACAATAAACTGCACCAAATAAGCCATGTTGGTAAGCCATTGTTTTGAACAGCAGGGCATGCAACCTAACAATTACTTCCTGTCAGCATCAGTTTATCAAGTTCTTTTTCTCTGTGAATCAGTCTTGGCTGTCCTGGAACTCACTCTGTAGACCAGGCTGGCCTCAAACTCAC
>LOJH01014026.1:9725-24410 GCA_001685095.1 Ellobius talpinus | reverse complement strand
AATTTGTGTGTTGTTATTTTGGGGTATAAGCTAGCCATGCGGGAGCCGGGCGGAATGAAAAGCAGGCCTGCGCCCCCCTTTCACTACACTAGGCTACCACCAAGTGACCAGGAGCTCTCCTGTCCCTTCTGGTCATCTCTCATCTTCTACATAAAACAACACTGTCCCTATCTTGAAGACTCCTGCACACCTTTCAAGTGATCCCGACCCCTAGAGCCATCTTGCAGGACCACCATCTCCTCTCCAAGCACTGTTACTCTTGCGGCCCCGCTGACTCCCTAAATCCACGTCTGTAAAAGGATCCTCCCAAGACAAGAGTGGTGTGGGGCTCCTGCCACAGCCAAAAGGTCGAGTCCTCAGCAGCTCTGAGTCACAGGGAGTAGGGCCTTCCCACAGGATTTGGTCAGGCCACCTCCAAGCTGGTGGCCTTGCCATCTCATGCAGTTTCAGAAGTGTTTGTTGTCCAAAACCTCAATTTACAAAACGGATTTATAAGGCAATCTTAGTTCAATAACCTTAAAATGGGAACATGGTTTCTTTGTTTTGTTGTTGATTTTCAAGACAGGGTTTCTCTGTGTAGCATTGGTGCCTGTCCTGGAACTCGCTCTGTAGACCAGGCTGGCCTCAAACTTAGAGAGCCTCTGCCTCCTAAGTGCTGGGATTAAAGGAACACACCTCCACTGCCTGGGAAAGTGGTTTCTAAAAGCAGCACTGACGGCCCCTCCTGTCCCAGGTTCCCCTCTGCCAGCCTATCCAAGAGGCTTCCTCTGTCCCAGGCCCCTTCACTCAGTACCAAGGCAGTGGCCTGCTGGCCTACTCAGTGACAGGCACACCGACCTCCCTCCTCCCCACAAGCACTAGGCTCCTCAGCCTGTTGCACAAAGCCCCTCTCCCAGCTGCCTCGTAGCCTTGCCTCAGACTCCTCAGGATATATCCGTATACTCAAACAGGCCCCATCCCCTCCCTGCAGTCCATTCCCCCCATGATGCTGCCAATCACTGGAGTCCCTGTAGCAGAAATACAGGCACCATTTCAACTCCCTTCTTGCCAATCCCTTCACAAAGCCTGCTTTCTGACTCTGTCTCAAGCCTCCCAGACTACTGCTTCTACTGCCTCTCCTATTCCTACTACCATCTCTCCCTCTGAACACTGGAACACAAGCCACTTGGCCACCATCAGGCTACCTGTCCCTAGTTTATACCAGCTGCCCCCAGCTTCCCAGAGCCCGCCCTCAGGGCCACCACTGACAGCTAAACCCTTCACTGGACATGATAATATGAACACTGACACAGAACCCATCCTTGGTCTCACGATTCTCACTCAAGAGCTGGACTGTGATCAAAGAAGCCTGTGAGGTCACAGCGCTAAAGGAGGTACAGACATAAGAAGAGACCTGCGGCAAAGGGTGGAGGTGGAACTTGGCCAGGAAGAAGGCAGGACTGAATGGTTCACTGTGGCTCACTCCAAAGGTACCTGGAGGACCAAGTGAGACTTGGGACCTTCTCAAGCACAAACTCTGGAGCTGCACATCCTGTGTTTCGATCCTAATCCTGTGTGGTAGCTACTGACCTTGGGGTGGTGACCTTAGTGCGCCAATGTAAAAAGCGAATCCTGTGTGCCTCTTCCCAAGATCTGACGTGAGAGCCACAGGAGCCCCTGTACACCCATTCCTTCCTCTCAGCACAGTGGCTGCTCTGTCCTCCTCTCCCTTCCAGGGGACACCCCCAGGCCCCCCAGTATACTCCTCAGAGAGCACTGAACTCTGTGTACACTATGCTTTGTCCTGGTCACACATCTGTGACAAAGCTTCACTTAGAAATAGGCAGAGTAGAAATTAATAACAATAACTAATAATAAACTAGAATTATAACTATGCTATAATAAAAGGTATGCAAATGAACTCTCTCCCTCTCTCAAAATATCTCATTGTACTGAGGTCTTGACAATCTCAGCACACAATTGGCGTGGCTAGTATGGCTGTAAAGAATTGTGAACGCCCACCAGTCAGCTGGCAGGCAGTGACACGTTTTGCCCAGAGGAGGTGCCACCGAGCCTTAGCTGCCAATTTCGTGCTCAGTGACTGGTGGGGTTTGGTTGTGTTTGTTCAGGATGCAGTGGGCTGACCAGAGCCCAGGACTGGGCCGAGAGGCCAGCCCCAGCTCTAAACTCTGTCTCTGTCCTTCCTCGCCTCCTGCCTTGAGCCAGGCTTACCCACCGACTATGGCCCCAGACCTACCCACAGCAGCCATGAAAGCCTAGCACCACTACCCTTGATTTGAAGAAGCAGAGGCAGTTGCCCTGAGCTGGATCTGGAAGCTGGTGCCAGGTGGGGAGGCTCCCCTCCGAGCGCCTGATCTGGACACCTGTCATCTCCCACAGCTGCAGAGCAAGGCCTGTCAGCAGTCAGAGCAGATCCTGACACGTGTCACCATCCCAGAGGTCCCTGCTTCCTCCGCTACCCCTCACCACTCTACAGGCTGCTGGTCACCCATTCTGCATGGGAGGGCACTGTGTGGCCTCAGGTTGCAAGACTGAGCAGAAGCAAACTCAGGTGAGTGACATTCAAGCCCCAGGACTCACCCCAGAGTTAGAAGTGTCCCCCATGATCAAATTCCCACATTCCGTGGATGCACATTTTCCACGAATGGAGGACATTTGTGTGCAACAGAAATACTGATACACACTCTCCACACAGCACGCTGGGCTTGCAGAGCCGAATCTATGAAGTCCAGCAGCAGCACACAGGTTGTGGCTGCCCTCTTGCTGGCTTAGGACCGGGTGGTCTTTGGCACCTCGACCTCAGACCCCATTGCCAGGGTGTTTACAATACACTAAACACACTGTTGCCTTGCTAGAAAGAGCCAAACCATGAACCACTAGCTGGCTTTCAAACCGGAAGCTATGCCACACCCTCCACTTAGCTGCTTGTCTACAGCCCAAGGTCACTCAAGAAACAACTGGTAGCCTTCTTCCCTGGGCCAGATGTGGACAAGAGCTGGGCACGGTGGTCTTTGTTCTCACAGAACAGTGTGGTGGGGGTACATCTTACAGCAATGTTCGAGACAAGCATGTGTTCTGGAGGAGCCAGGGAAGAACTGCAGAGGGCAGATCACGGATGAGTGTCAGGGCCCTTCACACCATCATACCTAGCACTTTTATCTGTCCTCATCCATTTGTGCCTCACAGCCACCCCAGCCCCTGTGAAGCCTCATCCAATTCCTCAGGGCTCTGGCGCAAATACAGAGAACACGGTGCCCTGAACACAAACATTTGGGCTCCTACTCCGTAAGAGGCCCCAAACTGGGCCACAATGAGGACAAGATGAGTCAGGCAGTGTCCCTGGAACACCCAATCCCATGGGGGTGGCAGATATGTAAACAGACATCGCAGTCCTCAGTGATGGGTGGAAGCCCAAGGCTATGGGGCCAGTAGCTAGCCTGGGGGTGGGGAGTGTTTTGGACATTTGGGGAAAAAGGGCTCTCTGCCCCTGGGCCCAGGAGGAGCCACAGGAAGCCACCAGGTAGGCAGGTGGGAAACAAACAGGGAAAACACATGCCACGTTTAGGTAACTCCTGCAAAGTGGGGAGCCAGTCTGTAGACTCCAGAGAAGGAGGGGAACCTGAGGAGATGGACTGGACAGGTCTGGAAAGACAGGCAGGGACTCAATCATCCAGAAGGTCTTGTCCTGCCAGTCCAGAGACTATGGTCTTTTCCCCCCAGGAGCAGTTGGGAGGCCAAGTACTTGGTCGGTTTCCTGTGGAAAATGAGCACCCCACAGTTCAGTGAGGCAGACTTAAGGAGGTGGTGAGACCTCGGAGAATGAAGGTGCCTATCTGGGGTCTGAGTCAAGAGACACTGGGTTCTAGAAGCCAGTCGGGGGCTGCGTGGAATGCTTGCCTAGAATGCACAACGTCCTGATTCCCTTGGATGCCCAGCTTTGCATAAAATCAGGCAAGGTGGTTTATGTTCTAATCCATGCTGGAGGCAGAAGGATCAGAAGTTCAAGGTAATTCTCACCTTCGTGTCAAATTTAAGGCAGGCTGGGACACATGAGACTCTGCTTCAAACAACAAAAACAAGACAAAGAACTGGGGAGATGGTTTATAGTTCATGGCTGAGTCAGTGAAGTGCTTGTCATGAGAGATGAGGATCATGAGCTCCCATGTAAAAGCTGGGCACTGCAGTGTGTCTGTTACCTCGGAGCTGTGTGCATGTGTGTGTGTGTGCATATGTGCATGCGTGCATATGAGAGAGAGAGAGAGTCAAGTGTACAGGCAGATCCCTAGAGTTTACTGGCCAGCTAATCTAGAAACCTTACATCAACCTTTGGCCTTCACACATGAGTGCAAGCACACACACGCGTGTGCACACACACACACAAATGTATACACAATCTTTAAAGACTACAGAAACCATTCAGACTTGGGTTGTAGTGGCGTACAGGGCAAGGAAGTGGTGGGGACTAACTTCCAGCTCTCAGTTCTGATTAATAGGGGAGCAGAGTCATGGAGCCCTGACTTTCAGCTATCACAAGGCCAAGCAAACCATTCTTTAAGGGCCAATGGCAAATATTTCAGGTTTGCAGGACACGCAACCCCTTGTCCAAGGCAGACATAAGTATCCTCCTCCATGGCTAGCTTCCTCTGTGACCACAGAAGCACAGGACAAGAGAACTGTTCATCGTAGCCTCAAGCCAAAAACATCTAATTGCTTCATGCAGTCAGAAGATCAACAAAGCATAGTGTGTGTGTGTGTGTGTGTGTGTGTAAAACCTCTACAAAATGGAATAGTACTGAGCACTTAAAAGCAGTAAGATCCAGTGTGTACATAGACGAACACCAAAAATTTAAGCCGAGGGCAAGAAGCTTATATACACTGCATGTTTCTATTTATATGGCCTTTCTAGAAAAAGCAAAATTATAGACACAGAAAGAAATCAATGACCTGGGGTGGGGGTGGGGATCGGCTGCCAACAGGCAAAGGACACCTGGGCTGTGGTGCTGGTGGCACACTGTGTCAATCTATAGACTCCCACCAGGATGAGTACTTAAGGGGACCGGTGTGTAAACTGCATTTCCAGAAAGCACCCAGTGAGGGGTGCTCCAGAGCGCCCTCCAAAGGATGATGTCATCCTACTCTGACCAGCACAGAGCTCTGCCCTTCCCACCCTGCTGCTGCTGGCTTCACAGGCTGCTCTCCACAGCTGTCAGCGGTCAGTGGGGAAAGCAGGCTTCTGAGGAAGCCTTCAGGATGCCGATCCATTGCTGGGTGCAGTTATCTTGGTGGAGGCCTCATGGTCACAGGGTAAGGGGGCAGCCAGCACAGGATGGCCCCTTCCCTACATCTTCGAGGAAGAAACTCATATGTGGGACAGGAGCACATTTCCATCTTGCTTAAGTTATTATTTGGGGCTTGTCACTCAGAGACAGAGACTCCCAGCTTTTCCATGGAAGTGTTCATTTCGAACTCTGACCATGAAGCCTATGCCAGAGAAGACCACATCTGACTCATTCTTCACAGCTCCCAGGGCCAGCCCAGGGAAAGTGCTCACTACCTGCTAAATAAATGGCAAACGAACAGGAGACTACAGATCCTATTGGCTGTGTTCAGTAGCCCTTCCCTGTCTGAGCCATCTGCCCAGGTCCTCTCATGGCCACTCTACATGGCCACTGCAGAGTCCTTCCTCTTTCCCACTGCAGCCACACTCCCCACCCAGCACTGCCACTGAACTTCAAGCAGTCAGCAGGTCAGGGCCCCACCTCTCTTGACAGCCTTGACCATGGCTGGGAGTAGGTAGTGTTGCCCACAGTCCTCCCGAGCTCCTGTCCTAATGTCAACAAGTGCTGTCCACACATCTGGCTGCCACATAGAGTCCAGTGAGGGCAAGAAAGAGTGGCCTAGGCACCCGCTCAGACAGGTCTTGAGGAAAGAAGAAAGGTTGGGAGGGGGGCAAAGGTCCCCACACGTCACAGTCTCAGAGACAGGGTGTCCACTCAAGCTTCCCGGAAGCTTTCCTGCTATTTCTCCCTCAGAGTCTCCAGCAGCAGCACCAAAGAGCCCACTAGAAGGAAACTCATCCCATCCCATAATCGGAGCCTCCCATGATCAACCCAGTGCCCAGTGTGGGATTCATTGCATTGGAATAGACTTCAAGGTCAGACTATAACTCAGTTTCCAGAGCAGAGAGGCGGGTGGGTAAGGACTTGGGCTGGCAGGCGTGAGGTGGGGTCAGGGTGGGGTCTGGAGGTCTGGAACTCCTTGAACTACGCCAGGGAAGCAAGCAAGAAAACAAAGGGGCTTGTGTAAGACAGCGCTGCAGATGAGCCACCTCCTCTGCTTAGATCTGCAGCTCCTCAGCCCACTCCACACTCCAGGCACAACCTGTTTCTCCTGCCTGCACCATGTCGTGGGCTCTGCTCCTCCATCCGCAGCACCATCTGCCAATCTCAGCTGTGAACACCCTCTTCACTCCACATGCTCTCCGTGGGATCCCATGGCATGCCAGAGGCCTCCCCTACGGCTCTGCTCGGGCCTGGGTGCTGGTGCTAAGCCACCAGTGCCTGCCCGGTGAGGCCTGTTCAGGGCTGCCTCATCAGCCCACCAGCCCTGTGAATACAAGCAGCTCTTTCCGAGCCTCGCAGACAGCTGGTCTCCCCCATTATCCAGTGTGGGGTCACAGCCCTGCACGTGCCTTGAGCCCTGCCCAAATGCAGAACGAATTCCAAGGCAGGCCCTCTGGCCATGCAGGTGGGGAGCAGACATCTGCAGAATGAAGAATGGAACAGATTGGGAAGCTGTCCTGCGGGCCTGGAGAAAGCCCCTGTGGTGGCCTGGCAGGTGACTCTGCCGCTCTCTGGTGCAGCTGCTCACACACATTTACCTAGGACCTGACAACAGGAGACACTACAGTGAAGCTCCCAACAGCAAAGCTCAGGCCTGTCCTGTCTGAGTCCATCCTCCTAAGAATCATGTGATGCGGGTCCCGTCTTCCCCCGTTTCACACACAAGCAGCCAAGTCTCATGGCTGTAGAGCCCAGGGCTGGATCTGAACCCAGGCCAACTATGTCCATGTCCACAAGATGTGCTGTGACCATGAGCCTTGGCCCAGACCTCAGTCTCTACCCACAGTGGAATGG
The DNA here is from genome assembly GCA_001685095.1 of Ellobius talpinus. Classification (NCBI taxonomy): domain Eukaryota; kingdom Metazoa; phylum Chordata; class Mammalia; order Rodentia; family Cricetidae; genus Ellobius; species Ellobius talpinus. Next base: position 17,274 of record LOJH01014026.1, on the reverse strand, counting down.
AGCGGGTATACTGAGGCAAACCCCACACATCATATATCCAGTGAGAAGAGCCAGGTCTGGTTTCCAGGCAGTGCAGGTTCCCAAAGACGCCCACTTTGTTTCAACATGCCTATCTATGCAATGGAGCAATAAAGTCGGCTGACACCTAGGAGCCTTGCCTGAGTGCTGGGGCATTTCACGAACCTTCTCTTCCCTTCCCCATAGCCTTGATTTTCTCATTTGTAAAGTGGTTGGGGGAAGAGCCAATCCCATGAGATCCAGCACTGGGGCTTCCCAAGGCCACATCAACCTGAGCTTCCTGGAGCTGGGTCTTTGGGAGTACATCCCTGCATTGTTTCCATGGTGATGCTAAGGCCTAGAGAGGGGGTGGCAGTGTCTGGACTTGGAGGTGGCATGTTGGCTGCTCCCCTCCCAGGAGGTACTCACTATGTCCAGTAGACTCTATACCAGGGCAAAGGGGCCCTTTGGCTTTGGGTACCTTCCCAGAGCTCCTCCACACAGCAAGTAAGGACAGTCCCTCAATCCCTTCAATCAGCTGGCCACTAGCCATGGTGCTGAAATCACACATTTCGAAGAGCAGGCTCTGCCCTGCACCAGCTGGCCTGCTGAGAATTGGGAAGGAAGACTGATGGAGAGGACACACAGAGAAGCATGGCTGGCTGTGAGATCGTGCGCCAGTTCAGCTGTGGGGGCTCAGTTTCCCCAATGGGGGTGCAGAGCCAGTAACAACGGATGGAGAGGCCCACAGTGTCAGACTCACTGTCAGGTGATGGATGATGAGCTTTGGGGAGGTGACACAAATATGGTGCTGACTCTTGTGCCCCCCAAAGGGTTTTTTTGTTCCTCCTTCCGGCACTCCTGTGAAATAAAGCTCACAGAGAGGTGAAATTAGCTGCCCAAGTTCACAAAGCTAGTGATGTGGGGAGCAAAGTTCAGATGGGTCAGCCTTAAAAACCATTAAATCTATCCCCTCTCCACTGTCAGTGTCCACTTGGGGAGTTCAAGTCAGGAAGGGCCTGACTTACCATAACTCATCCAGAAAGCTTCCCAGAGTAGGCCTCCTAGAATAAGCCTCTTCAGTCCACTCCAAGATGGGCTCCCTGGCACTGTGAGCAAGAATCCCCCCTCCCCCAACCACCACCTATGCTGCTGGAGCCACCAGGCTGGCAGCTCCCTTCATGGCAGTCTCTACCCTCCTGGAAGGTCCTCTGTCAAGGCAGAGACATGAGTGGCCTAGAGACAGCACGTGTCAGTTGTGGCCAAGGGCTAGCGGCCACATGGTGCCTATTAGCACTCTTGCTGACAGGCATCTAAGCATCACAGCTGGGCTCCTCCAGATCCAGGGTATGAACCAGGCTGGACCCCTCCAAACCCAGGCATGCACCAAGCTGGGCCCCTCCAGATCCAGGGTATGCACTTGGCTGGGCCCCTCCAAACCCAGGGATGCACCAGGCTGGACCCCTCCATACCTAGGCATGCACCAGGCTGGGCCCCTCCAGATCCAGGGTATGCACTTGGGCCCCTCCAGACCCAGGCATGCACTGGACTAGGGCCCTCCAGACCCAGATAAGCAGACCCAGGCATGCACCGGACTGGGCCCCTCCAGACCCAGGCATGCACCAGGCTGGACCCCTTCATACCTAGGCATACACCAGGCTGGGCCCCTCCAGATCCAGGGTATGCACCTGGGTCCCTCCAGACCCAGGCATGCACCAGGCTGGGCCCCTCCAGACCCAGGCATGCACCAGGCTGGACCCCTTCATACCTAGGCNATACCTAGGCATACACCAGGCTGGGCCCCTCCAGATCCAGGGTATGCACCTGGGTCCCTCCAGACCCAGGCATGCACCAGGCTGGGCCCCTCCAGACCCAGGCATGCACCAGGCTGGACCCCTTCATACCTAGGCATACACCAGGCTGGGCCCCTCCAGATCCAGGGTATGCACCTGGGCCCCTCCAGACCCAGGCATGCACCAGGCTGGGCCCCTCCAGACCCAGATAAGCAGACCCAGGCATGCATCGGGTTGGGCACCTCCAGACCCAGGCATGCACCAGGCTGGGCCCCTCCAGACCCAGGCATGCACAGGGATGGGCCCCTCCAGATCCAGTCATGCACCGGGCTGGACCCCTCTGGGCCCAGGTAAGTACACAGCTGGGGGCCCTCCAGACCTGGTGTAACCCAGGTATGCTGCTCTAGGCCCAGGTCTGCTCTCAGCCTGATCCTGTCCCCAGTTCTCTGATGAGCGGAGTGTATGCTCATACATGCATACACAGATGTGGTTCAAATCCACTGGACAGGGAGATGGGGACTCCAGGCAGCCTCAAACATCCCATTTTCACCTTGAAGAGGTGTAGCCTTGGGGTCCGGATGGAATGGGGATCCAGGGAGGCGTTAAAAGTGGGGAGGAATCCAAAATCAGCTCCTTCCCAGCTGAGTGATCATGAGCGAATCGAAGACATTTGTCTCATGTGATGTCACCTCTATAACAGGACTCCGAGGCCTTGTGTGAGAGCACAGGAGCATGGGACCGAGCCATTTAAATCAGTGGCTGCCCAGTGGGAGTCCAATGAGTGGCTTCAACAAGAACGCCATGACTGGATTCCACCCCCCAGATTCCATGCCCAAGCCACAGCTATTGTTCGTCAGGATATCTGCAACAGCTACCTCTCCAGACTGTCCCCCCCCAAGTGCCCTCCAATTCACTCTCATGGGGGACAGAGGGGCCTGTGTGAATCAGAGAGGGAGCTTCTGCCTACCCTCCCCAAGATCTAACCTTTTTTTATTTACTTTTATTTTTAAGTGCATTTGTGTTTTGCCTATGTATGTGTGTGTATTCCTGTGTAAGGGTGGTAGATCCCATGGAGCTGTAGTTTCAGACTGTAGTGGGAGGCTGCTTGTCGGTTCCTGGCTGTCCGGCTAGCTTAGACCCAAAATAATCACACAGAAACTGTATTAGTTAAATCACTGCTTGGCCCATTGGCTCTAGCTTTTTATTGGATAACTCTTACATATTAATTTAACCCATTTCTATTAATCTGTGTATTGTCATGTGGCAGGGGCTTTCTGGGTAAAGTTCCCAGCGTCTATCTCTGGCAGCTCCATGGCTTCTCTCTGACTCCACCTTCTTTCTTTCAGCATTTAGTTTAGTTTTTCCCGCCTAGCTAAGTTCTGCCCTCCTCTAGGTCCAAAGCAGTTTCTTTATTCATTAATGGCTATCACAGCATACAGAGGGAAATCCCACATCATCAGACAGTTGTGAACTGCCACGTGGATACTGGGAATTGAACCCCCGATCCTCTGGAACTGCAGTCAGTGCACTCAACCGCTGAGCCATCTCTCTATCCCCCTAAACTTCTAATTGAGATTCAGAAGGCTCTTTAAGGTCTTCCTTTATTCATGCTCAATTCCTAGCACTGTGTCCCTCACACTCCCTCAACACCCTGCCACCACTTGCCCCCCGGCCCTCCTCACTCTTCCTTCCACGAAAAGACCAGCTCATGTAAGTCCTTGGTGCTACCACAGGCTCACTTTTCCCAGCAGACACACAACTGGTTCTCATTCCTTAGTTTCTCCTGTGTCACCCCAGCTGAGAGGCCTTCCCTGGTTGCCTGAAGTCTAAAGCATCCAGTACCACACACTAGCTTTGGTTTTAGGTTTCTGCCATCAGTCAGAGGAAAAAACACCCCTGCAAGCAGTTGTGAGTGCTCTCAGGCTACAGACACTGTCACAAGTCCCTCTTCCATGAAGTCCTAGGTATGCCACTGACCTCTGGGAAGAGAGGACAGTCTGAGCCCCTCCCTTCCAGTTGGCTGCTTCCATTTAGGCCCCGCCCAACACTGACCCACTTCTGGAGCTTCTCTGAGCTCAGATGGTTGCTCCCCGAGGGACCCAATCCCATAGATCATAGCTGATTCCACTGAGGGGGGTAGCTGCTGGCGCCCATGTACACTGTGGCCATTAATCAACATCACTGGGACTGAGGATGTCACAGGGCCTTTGGTGGGAGCTGGGCCTGGCGTTCAAGGCTTGGGAAGCTGCCAGGTTGAGGCCTCCAGCCCTTTTTCCTAGACAGGTTCCTAGCCTGACACCCTCACCTGTCCATCCCATCAATCCCCTCAGTTCAATCCAAAAGATGGCCCCATTCTTCCCTATGAATACACCCCAAAGCTTCCCTCAGTGCACAGAGCCACGCTGCACTTAACTCTCAAAGAGGAATCTGAGGCTCTGAGAGGAGTAGCTTGCCCCAAACACAGCAAAACACAGCAAAAGCAAGATCGTGGGAGCTCCCGGCCCAAAGGCATCTGACTATGCCCTCTGGGTGAGCAGATCTTGTTCAGGAAGAGGAAAGGAGCATTGCTGAGCCCAGGACCACTCTCCTGGCTGCTCTGCGGGTGTTCACACCCACTCCCTGGACCTCAGAGGTCTAGTTTCTGGCCAGAGAATCCTAGGGGAATAACTCTCTTGGCCCTGATGCCCTGACCAAGTGTTCTGCCTCTGCCTGCTCTCAAGAAAAGAAACTAGATCGGATGAGCTGTCTACGGGGAGCTGAGTCCTTATCGCCAGCTGGCAGAAGGTGGGCTGCCATGGTGCCCACTGAGTTCTGAGGACAATGTACCTGCAGGAACAATGTACCTGGAATGACGGAGTAGGAGGATGGCCAGCTCCTCCTCCACTGACTGGGCGACTCTAGAAAACCTGTCTCCCATTTTTGCCAAGCCAGTATTTACTAAGTGCCTAAGTAGGCACCAGAATAGACTGACCTGGGTGCAGGGCTCGGAGATGGACTGCCTGGGACAATACCCACCTCCTCCTGCAGGAACAGAGAGGCTTTCGAGTCAAGGGGCTTCTCCGACTATGAACAGAGGAAATGGTTCCACTCTCAAAGGGTGACTGTGGGCTCAGAGTCCTGTGCAAGTGGGGCCATCCTGCCTGCACACAACATGTACTTGACAAGAGCCAAGAGTTCTTGCTGGGTCGGGGTAGGACAGTCACCAAGACACATTGCTCTGAGCTCCTGGCCCGGGGTAGACAAAGCTGGTAAAAGGATCAGGTGTGATCTGTGCCGCAGGGGCCTGGGTCAGAGCAAACCACAGGTCACAGAAAGGATAAGAACTGGCAGTAGGTTCTGCAGAGAGAGGATGGCTGGGCAACAGCCCTATGTCTGGCTGTGACTTGGTAAGCGTCAAAGGATCTGAAGAGAGGCTTGCAGCCAGCGTGGAGCAAACTGGGCCTCAGTGCCTCTCTACACCAGGGTAATGAATGGGAGCGCCCCTCTCTCCTCAGAGGAAGCCAGCCCTGAAGTTGGCTGTCTACTCCAGAGGGGGCCTAGGTAGATTAGAAGTGCTCAGGCCCCACCCTGTTGGGATTGACCTTGCTTGTGTCTCTTCCCCCCTTCCCTGGGGCTGACTCAATGCTACCAGTGGTGCCTGACTCACCCCTTCAGTGACAGCTACTTATGCCACCCCCTCCACCTCTCAGTCCTAGTAATGGAGCTCTTCGGCTTGTACTCAACCCTTTTCCCACCAGCCTCCAGACAGCCACCAAAGGGCCTGTCCTCCCAGAAGCCCAGGTTCCCACTGGAAGGGCCAGAGGGAGGGGCTTTCTGAGAAGCAAGCCCTCTCTTTCTCTGCTTAGCCCTGGCCCGGCAGCTCACACCAACCTCTGATGTGGTCATTTCTTTGAATGGTCAAGGTGCCAAGCGGTGAGCCCTGGCCTAGGCTGCTGTGTGTCCAGAGACATGGGTACGGTGGCTCATAAGGAACCTCCAGCAGCTTCCTCCAAAAGCCACCCTATTCCTACCACCTTATGTCCCAGGGATGGTGAATCACACAGCCCCTGCACCCTGGGAACAGCCATGAGAAATGAATCACAAGACAGTTGGGTAGCCCCGACTCAGCTCTCAAGTGTGTGGGGATGCTCCAGGGACACCCACCCCACTTTTGTCTTGTCTTCACTTCCAAAGCAGGCGAGTTTCCTGAGGCAGGGCAGTCTGCACACACTGACAGGTAGCCAGAGGGGTAAGGTGACATCAGGGCTCCAATCTGGGGCTCTATTTCCTGAAGAAGGTTGGGAACTAGAGCTCCCTGTGTTTATGGGCGGGGGGGGATATTCACAATGGCAGTCAACCACAAATATGCTAAATGGGACACCCTTGGCTACTCCAGATTCCCCTCCTCAGCTCTGGTCCTCAACTGTCTCCCTTCCTCCTCTGCCTCCTCTACTCAGCCTGGAATAGGCATCTTCTACAGGAGGGAACTTCAGAGACTGTTCCTCTTACTAGTCACCTCCTGACACCTTTGCCAGGACTGGGGATCCCAGGTAAAAGCCATCACTGGGCTCCATCTCTCTCCAGGCAAGCTCCTTTGTGGTTCACCTCAAGCTCCACACACATGGTTCTCGCTGATGTCCCTAACTGGCTGGTGCTCTGCTGGCTACATTCCCTAACGCAGGGGTCAGGCAGAGCATCCTGAACCGCACACCTCAGACCCTATGGGGCTCCCACTCTAGGGGATTCTGCAGAACCTCCAGAGGCTGTCGAGTCCCCGCCGTTTCAGCAGATTCCGCCCTCCCCCTCAGGTTCCCCTGCTAGGGGCACATTCCTACCACACACAGGATGTTCCTTGTGCCTTGGCATCTTTGCCATCTTATCTCCCTGCCCAGAATGGCTATCCCTCCTCTTCACCTGGGTAGTTGTTACATGTTTTTCAGAGTTTAGCTCAAATGACTCTTCCCAAGGATGATTTCCCAACCCCTGCCTAAGTTGGGGGTTCCTCTGTAGCCTGATTGTATTTATTTATTTGATGGTTCCACCTAGGCTGGTGGTTTCTGAGGGCAAAGGTCAGGCTACCCAGGGCCTTGCACACAGCTGACATTCAACACATGCTTACTAAATGAATGACTGGTGGTTTTTTACTATCATTTTAGCACCTTCCAGATGGGCCTCCCTGCCACCCTGTTACTCATGGCTGGGTCCCCGCCAGCACCCAGCTCACAGCAGACAAGGCTCCCCACATATGTCCAGCTCCAGTGTGTCACACAGCCTAAGGAGCTTCCCTTGCAGCCCCTGCCCCACCTCACAGCATCCTGGACCGCCAGGGACCCTGAGGATCAGGGACATAAGCTGCTGGCCCACACAGCTACAGACCACCAAGACTCCCAACCCTTTCTTCCTTACCTCCCCTCCTCTCTCAGGGCCTCAGCATTCTCTTCAGACAAGCCAAGCTCCATTTGTTCTTGACATAACGGTGAAGATAAAGGGAGATGGGGCTGGAACCCACTAAACGGGGTCAGCATCCTCTAAATCTTAGCCCAGGTGGCAGACAGCAACCAGCCTGGTGGCAAGGGTCCAGGGCCCCCTCTCAGGGACACACACTAAGTCTGGGCTTAAGACATCTTGAAAGGGGGTTCCCATGCTAAGTAGAGTTCTTAAAGCTGCAACAGCATAGAACCCTAAGTACCCAGCATGACAGGGGTGACCACCCATGGTGCGGGAGCATTGTCTGTATTCTGTCAATCATGTTTTAGATAAACGCTGATTGGCCAGGCAGG
>LOJH01014024.1:0-24411 GCA_001685095.1 Ellobius talpinus | reverse complement strand
TGAGATAGCTCCTCCACACACCTGTGGTCTCCTTGATTTTTTTCAAGAAGTATCTGTTCAGATCATTTCTCCAGTTTTAAGGATTTCTTTGTGTTTTTAAATATAGGAATTCTTTGCGTGTTCTGCCAGATGAATAGTTGACAGATTTTGTGCTGTTCTCAAGGCTGTGGGGAGCACATTTTAAATAACTTGCCTGCCTTTTCCTTACAGGTCATTCTCTTGTAACTGCCCTTCTTAGACCTTCAACATTAGCTCACAAAGAAGAGCATTCAACATTGTTGCCAGAATTGGGTAGGACCTATGTTTTTGCATAACACATTTCCATGGTTAAGAGCACTTGTTGCTCTTGTGAATGCCCTGAGTTTCCAGCAGGCACTTGGCAGCTCACAACTGTCTGTAACTCTAGTTCTAAGGGAGCTGGTGCCACTTCTGGCTCCCACAGGCACCAGGTACATAAAGATGCACATACACACATGCAAGCAAATGCACCTATAAAATAAAAATAAGAAGTATTTTTAATTACCATTCTAGCTGGGGTGAGATGTCGGTTCCCTATGGGCTGTGGGAGGTTCATTTTAACTAACTTCTCTGTCTTTTGTTATAGACTCTCCTAGCCCATCGCCCATTCCCCTGTTAACTCCAACTGTACATTACCAAGATTATCCAGTATCATTGCCAGTATCAGGTAGGTTCTATGTTTTTACTTAATAGGTTTCAAGTCATTGCATCTTATCTGAGTCTCCATTAAGGCACATCTGCAACATCTGGGTCCAGCAACCCTAACACTAAAACATTGGCCAGAAGCATCCCACGGCTCCCTCTGGGGGTAGTCTCCTGAATTTCTTTCCCTTGGCTTTTTACTAAGCAGAAATTTTTCTGCAAAGAGAATCAAGTATATCGTGCACTGAAGAAACGTTTAAAGGATTTAGAAAAGCAAACTGAACGAACACAGTCCTGCTTCTTAGGAAGCCTGTGTTGCCAGCAGTGATTTAAGGTCAATGGAGGAAGACACACGATACTGTGCACTGTGTTGTGGTTGTTAAAATTTGTTTAAAGGTTTGTGGTGAAACTGACACTCAGAGGATACAGTGGGGGAAAGAGCAAGAAGTCAGAGTGAACGCATGAGGTGAACCATGGGCAGCAATTTCTCATATTAGGTTTTCAGAAGGTTTGTTCCTATTGTGAGGTGGGAATTCATTCCCAGGTACCAAACAGTCGTACATTCTGTAACTAAAAGAAAGTATCCGAAAAGCTGTTATAAATAGGACCTCAGACCACCCTACTGCTTGAAGACTTCTACCATATCCCCAGAATGAGGTGCTGCTCTGGCCAGTGCCTAATTCAGAGCTGGGAATGGCCCCCGAAGCGTTGCCCATCTTTCCCTCCATTTTCTTGCCCCATGCTCATCTCAGACGTAGAGAAGAGAGTTCCAACCCTCGTCTCCTCCACAGATATCTTCTGAGATGTTCGCATCAGGCTCAAATTCAGCAACTGACTGAGCTTCCTCTAAGGTAGTATAGAACAAAGACACTGTTCAATTTGAAGCAATGAACCTGGGAGTATTCAGAAAACCAACTCCTTACCTCAGGGAAGAAAATTTAGTGCTTAGAAATGCGTGTAGATATACGTCAAAGGGGTTCTGTTTGCTGTGTATCTTCCAGGTCAGGCTGAAAGTGAGATCCACTTGGAGGACCATTTGGCCTTTTTCCTATCCAGGCCCCCACCACCCAGGATCTCACTTTGTCAATATTTCCCAGCAGTTTCCACGCAGCTAGCAATCACGCATACTCAGTGCTGTTAGAAACCCCTTGGAACTCTGTGTCCAAGGCTACAAAAGCACGCAGTCAGTCACAGAGAAAGTAAAGTCTCTACTTCACAAAAACTATCTCAAAAATAGATGGGCTTGTATTGCTTCTGGTTGAACGGGGTTATGATATATACTCAAATATTGCGTGTGTTTGTTACAAGAAAATGAGACGTCATAAAGAGTTCTTACTGAACCCTGACCAAGCCCCAGTCTAAATCTTTCATGTGCTTGTCTTATTACTCTACAAGTTCTTTACAGATGAAAGACACAGGAGTTTAAAATGTTTTGAGAACTTACCTCTAGCCAGTGAGCGGTGAAGTCGGTGTGCAAATCTAGACAGTTCCATTGTAGTATCCTCAGGCTCCACCAATATCCCAACCCCCAAAAAAGTCGCTTCATTTTTACCAGCATGAAATATGCTTGGGATAATGTTCACCATTTTTGCCATCCTAAGTGTTTGGTTTGCCCAGAGTGCTGCATATTCGTCACCGCTGTCTGCCTTCAGAATATCTTCCTTATTCCAAAAAGCCATCTTATGTTGATTACCAGTCAGCCCCTCCCCCATACCCACAGTACCACAGCAACTGCTAATTCTCTTTCTTCTGCTATGGATTTGTTTTTCATATTTCAAATAAATAGATTAATACAACAGGTGGCATTCGTGAGGCTTGTTTCTCCTAGGATAGCATGTATATATGTGTGTATTGGAACATGAAGTATTCATTCCTTTTTATAGCTGGAAGTTATTCCATTGAATGCATTAATTATCCATTCATCGGCTGGCAGAGATTTAATAGAAATGTGTGCATTTTGTCTCTTGTGAATCGGGCTGCTATGATTATTCTTTTGTGACTTTTTTTGGGGGGACGCCCATGTCAATATTCACAGAGGTAGAATTATGGAGTCAGATATTGCATTTTTGTTTGCTGAGTGGGCCTCATACTTTCCCCCACAGGACCTATACTGTTTATTGTGTGTATGTATGCATTCATAAGTATATGTATATATATATATATGTGTGTGTGTGTGTGTGTGTGCATGTATATGTACACCTAGACTCTAAAGGTTCCAGTTTCTCCAGATCTTTGCTCACACTTGTAATTTTCGTCTTGTGACTTGCTGATGGTCCTTGTCTTACCCTGAGGTAATGACCACATGCTATAGTGAAAAATACGAACCTGATACTCTTAAACTACTAAAGCTCCCAGCTTAGGCCAGGCTCTTGTAAGTGTGTTCAGAGTGCTTGAGTTAGCCTACAGTTGGGCTAACTGTTGGGCAGGATTAAATAGGAAGGCCTATTTAATGCACAGTGTTGAAGGTCTAGGGTACTATTGAAGGCCTCTACAGGTGAGAGATGCTTGTATGCCCATGACCTTTTCCATGTTGATCACCACATGGAAAGTCTTATGCCAACCCACACTGCTTTGGCAGGCCACCTGGTAGCCATGCTCCCCGGTGTGGCGTGGAGTTCACGGTGTTTCTGATTTGCATTTCCCTAGTAACTAATGATGACCGGCAACTTTTAGCACAGTTGCTGGCCATTTTCATTTCATATATTCCTTGGAGGAAAAGGTCTATTTAAATGTTTAAAATGTCTAAATCTTTCTGTTGTATATTTATAAGAACTCTTTGAATATTCGAGATGTTATCCTTCTCAGACACATAGCTTGAAGGTATTTCCTCCCATACTGGGGTCATCTTTTTGCCCTTGGTACTGTCATTTTAATGTGTTTTTATAAACTATATTGCTTTTGTTTATGATTTTATAACCAAAGAACCATTTTTCCAAATTCAAGGTTATAAAATATATCTCTACATTTTCTTCCAGCAATAGTCTTTTATACATACAGTGTATGTACACACACACACATTCTATATGATATTTTCGATGTATACACACATACTATATATATTCTATATGATAGTTCCAATGTATAGATACATATTATATACGCATATATTTTCAATAAATCTTGAGTCAATGTTCTTAGGTGACATAAGAAAAGGCACTTTACCCTTTTGCCTGTGAATAGAGCAGTGATTGAAAATATGACCTTTTCTCATTGACTGTCCTCCACACTCTTTTGAAAATCAGTCAGTCATAGATATAAATTAACTTCTAGACGCTCAGTTCCCACTGATCTTTATGTCTATCCCTAGGGCAACACCACACTCCAAACATTGGAATTTTTGTTTGTTTGTCTGTTTTTTGTTTTGTTTTGTTTTCTTCATCATGAGTTTTGAACTTGGGAAATATGAATCTTCAGACCTGTGTCTTTGAACACTGCTTTGCCTATTTGGATCTCTTCATTCCTTGTGTGTTTTAGGATCAGTTTTTCCATTCCGTTAAAACACTGTACAGAATACTCACTTAATGTGGCCAACGATGCTGTGATGTATACACTATTCCTAATCTCATTTTACAGGGATAAAAGATGCAGACAACTGGCCAAAGTGCCCCTAGTCCTTAGTTGGACTCATTTGCCTTTAGGTAACTCGGCCCCAGTCTAGGTGCTCAGTGGATATACTGTGCTGGCTCTGTTTGTCACCCAGTGCTATTCCAGGCTTGGCTCTTCCTCTCACAACTGTGAGTGTCTTCTGCTTTTTTCATAAGACGAAGCCTTTAGTGAAGGTTTACAATCTGTCTTCCCCTGTAAGCACAGCAATGGCACCACTTCTAAACCCAGGAGACAATCTTAACTTCTTACTCTCTTGTAATATGAATTCTATTTCTTAGACTGAGAAAAACTCTTTCATGTGGCCCGTTACATCCTGATTATATTCAATACTTAAAATGGGAAAAATTAAATAAGAAATACACAATGACAAATACAGCTATTGATTTGAGGTCACCAGGACAATGAATAACGGACACTCAAATTTGTAACTTACCAGAAAAAGTGCTGCAGACATTCTTCTTCTGGTCTTCCCTCCTGAACTACCCTTTTGGGTGCAGATCCCAAAAGCCTTCTGTCAGGCAATGGAACAACGTGCCTACAAAATGAGTGGGACCTTCCATGGGAATATGAGCAGGCATGATTACTAAGCATATGCTCATTTATTTATGAGCAAATTAGAAGTATAATGTAATCATTTGTGACTGCAAGTATTTCAGATTCTTTTTCTTGGTCTGCACAATTGAAGAGACCTGTTAAAATTTAGTGTCATATTTATGCCAGTGTCTTCTTCCGTTCAAGTCCATGTTCCTATGCTTAGGAGCTACAATGTCTCATATTTACCTAAGTGTCATTCTGAAATGTATCTATTATGAAAATAACCCTCCGTCATTTTTAAGTATAGTGCTTGCTGCCAAGCTTAACCTCCTGAGTTTGATCCTCAGGATCCACATAGGAGAACGAGATAACCAACTCCCACAAGCTGTCTTGACTTCTACACATACACTGTAGAACATTGCATGCCCAAACAAGCATACACACATATAAATACATAAATATATAAACAAATAAATGGAAAATATGTAGGAAGTATGACTTATATACACATTTATTTGTTCTTTTCCTCTATTACATGTGGGAAATCATATACCTATTTGTCCATTATTCCATTGGTCACCTTTTTGTCTTAATGGATCCTATATGAGATGGGCAAAGTTGTACATGAGCCAAATGGCCAATGACTTATATGGGCCTTGAATAAACTTCAGGGGCCTCATAGGCTATTGATGCCCTCAGATTGGTGGCAATAAAGTATTTAGGGAGGAGACAGTGAGGCAGATCCATCTGAAAACATATCAGCAACATCACGGGTCATTAGTGTAGGCATACACTATCTTCTGCATAATGCAATCATCTCAGGGGATCTAAGAACCCTGATAATTGGGTTCCATAACCAAAAATGCTGATTAGACAAATATGGGACTGAGAAAAATAAACATAACCTGTAGGTTTTTTACAACCTACAGCTTATGGACTTTATATTTTTAAGTGCTTAGGAAAACAAAAGAACAACATTTAATGACACATGAATGTCACATGAATTGAGCTTCTGCCCATTAGTCCTGACGAGAGCCCAGCCATATCCTCAGTATGCTTTGTTTCTACAGTATCTCTGCCTGCTTTTGCCCAAGAGCAGTTTAAACCGCCAGGTCTTCACTAAGGCAATGTTAAGGAGTGATAAGGACTCCCTGTGAGGAGGGGCAGCTTGTATGCAAGAGGACTGTTTATCCAGAGTGTTCTTGACTACAAGGGGGGTGCCCTCACACAGCTACCCAGTCACACTCTCTTTATCCACCTCCACCTGCATGCTACTGACAGTGGTTGTCACCTATCGGACTGCAGTGTAGGACAACGTCCACATTCACAAGTGGCCCACATTGTGTGGTGCCTGCCGGTCCCTGTAGCCTTTTCCTCCATTGTCAATCCACTTCTCCATTCCTTTCTTCTCATGAACTATAAAGCACTGGTAGCTCCCCCAACCTGTAATGACGTCTCAAATTCTAGACCGTCTGTGATGTTTTTGGTTCTGTACCTAAATGTCTATGCAGTCTAAGTCTGGAGGTGACTTTCTGCGAGATATCACTGGAGGTGTATGCTCACTTCAGAGCTGAGAAAACTAAGGCATACTCACCCTGTCTCTGTGTCTCTGTTGCATAGATGTTCTGAAGCTGCCACCAAGGGCGTGGGGTGAAATTGTCTTTGGCTGAGATTTTTATGGAGCACCCAGTCACTTCATGTTTATGCCCTTTCTCGACTTCTATTTGACACAGGTATTACCGTCAGAACACATAATATGTCCGTCAGTGAAACGTCTGTCACTCCTGAAGTTCCGGTCACCACAAGAGGTCTGTTGTGTTTTCATCTTTTCACACGGAGTCTGTATAGTGATGGAGATTTCCTCAGTGGGCTCCAGCTGGTGACTGAAAGGAAACTGACCAAGACTGGAAAGTGCAAGCTAAGGGGCCAGGTCCCTGCTGCTTAGGGGCTCTGCTCTTGGAGTAGTTCATAGAAACAAGGCTGTGAACCAAAGAAACTGCAGCTAGGAAGATACCCAAATGATAAAGCTGACCTGGAAGTGGGTGGACCAACGAAAGGACCCAGGAGTGAGGCCTTACAGAGTCTGAAGCAAACCAACTAGCTCATCTGGGCTGGCCCTGTTCCCTACAGACCTTGAATGAATTGCCTTGAGAGACCTCCATGCATTACTCTTAAAAGCAAGCCAGTTATACTTGCCCCACAGTGTCTCTCCACAGATTAAATAGAAGCTAAGCCAGAATGCAGGTCCAGGTCCCCAATGCCTGCAAACTGACAGCCACAAGATCAGCTGGGTGTTGAGATAAGGGTGAGGCTGTGGCCCAGTTGCTTGTGTGATCTCTCTCTCTGTCTTTCTCTGTCTCTCTGTCTCTTCTCTCTCTCTCTCTCTCTCTGTGTGTGTGTGTGTGTGTGTGTGTGCATGTCCATCTGTCTAGTTTTCTGAAAGGAAAAAGGTAAATGGTCTTCTGTGGATGGACTTAGAGAAGGTACTCCACATTTAAAATAGAGTCTCAGAAAGACTCCGAATGGCTTCAGGATTGTAAGTGTGTTAGAATTATTGAAAAGTATCTACTGAGAAGAATGAAAGCACTGGATTTCAGAAGCCAAGGGAGAAAAATTAGGCCAAATGCTTAGAACTACTTTTTGGGCTCATGGATCTAATTAACAGTCTCACTGACAATTAACTTCAACATGAAGCCAACATGATTATGTCAACTGGAAAGCAGTTAGGGCCCATGGTAGACACACAGGCTACACGACATATACTCTAAAGGACCGCTAAGGTGTTATGACATTTTCATGCATCAGTAATTAGGGTCTAGTAACAACCTAGAGACATAAAGATTATAATTCACATTTTCTCTGAAACAAACTGTGAAGCATGGAGAAATTATGTAACCTGCTTAAGAATGCATATAAGGCATCCTGTGTTTGACTCCAAAGCATAGATGCTCAGTCCTGACAGAGATAACAAACTTTGATGAACCTTTATTTTTTGGATATGTTTTGCTACTCTCTAGAATTCTCAGTCCTGGAGAGCAGCAAAATATATCCAAATTTTTGGCCGTGTGATACCATATCCCACGAGACATTGTTGGTAATACAAATAGGAGGCTTCAACTGTGGGGGTGTGAGGGCTTCATGGGTGAAAGGGCAGCAGAGAAAAAATTCTATGGTGTGGACTTGTGGGGAAGATTGATTCTGTCAGGGCTTTGAGGAAACAGCCAGAAACCTTAACAGACGGGCAGTCTGGTGGAACCATTGCCACACGTTCAAATGAGGTACAGTAAGCATTGGGATTCAGATACTGCCGTGGTATAAACCTAGACAATGGATAGCCATGTGAGCTTCCTTAGGCTGCATTAGGGAAAAGAGTGTGTAGAGTGTTGGCTGGGTGTCTCTACTGTTCTCACCATTTTCCCGTTTCCATGATGGAAGTCATCAGGTGGCCCTCTGACATTTCCTTAACCCCCCACCCCCACCAGTTAAGGAGCTGGTTGGCAAGCTTCTCACCCGTGAATATTTGTTGGGTAGTGAAAAAGTCCACACTGAAATTCCTAGAAGTAAGAATGGCGTGTTTCTTAATATACTGCGTTAGGTACTTTTCTGCCGCTAAAATAGCACCAGGACTAAAAACAATTTATGGGAGCGGTCTCTGGGCTTGTGATTCCAGGGGAGAGTCCATGTGGAGAAGTCACACCTGCAACTGCACATACAAAGCAGAGAGAGCCACTGGGAAGGGAGGCAAGGCTGCAGCTTCCACAGCCTGACACCAGCGGCATGCTTCTTCCCTCTAGGCTGCGCCTCCCATAGCCTCCGCAGAGACTTCCTCTAGGTGGAGAACCAAGTGTTCAAACACGCGTTAGAAACAACACAAGCACTTTAGCGTTTGGAAGGTTGGAAGGTGACCAATAACCCCCCCAAAAAAAACCATGGTTAAGAAAAAGAAATTCTTTTGACCCTGGACAACCAATTGGTGAGCCCTTCCCTAGGGAAGGCCATCTTTCCCATTCCCAGCATTCCTCAGCTGCCTGTGGTTCTCTGAAAACATATATACAGGCAGAATTATATAGACTGAACATTTAGCCATGGATATTTGCAAATATATTTGTATATACATATACATTTGTGCACGCAATAACAGGTTTTTTTTAAAGAGACCATGAATTTGAAGGGCAGTGACGAAAGGTCCGTGGGAGATTTTGGAGGGAGAAAAGAGAAAGGAGAAAATACAATTCAATTATAAACTCAAAAAGAAAAACGGAACTCTACAGGTGGAGCTTTTCTGCTTCTCGGCAGTCACTCCCAAATATCCACACAGGGACTAATATTAATTATAAATGTTGGCCAATGGCTTAGGCTTGACACTAGCAAGAGCTTACAGTTTAACCCTTTCTATTCGTCTGTGTGCTGCCCGAGGCTCGTTTCCTCATCTATGAACTTCTCCTGTTGTTTCTTCTACATCTGGCTCACTACTTCTCTGACTCTGCCCTTCTTCCTTCCAGCATCCTCTCTGCCCCAAAATCCTTCCTAGCCATCAGCCAATCAGCTTCTTATTAACAATGAGAGCCACACATTTTCACGGTGTACAGAAGGATTATTCCACAGAAGAAATCCTCTAATTTCAAAACTTTTTTGTAAAGACATATTCTACTTATTATTCTGACTTACTTGGAAAACTTTATTTTTCAGGAATGAGAGTCCAACACCCTTTTAATGAGCCAGGTATGTTGTTGTGTTAATGAAATGACAACCATTCCATTTTTAAATTATAGTGTTTTCGTTTCATATACCTAAGAAGCGATAAGGGTCCATGTTAAAAGAGAATATATGTCATTAGGTTCAGTGACGAAAGTAAATATCTCTGATTTTAAAGGAAGAACATTTTTTTTAAGTTTGGAAGTAGCAATACATGATTGGGTCTTTTGTTTTTCTCAGATTTTTTCAAACTAACTATGGACATTTGATTAAAAAAAAGTCTCTTCATTTATAAAAATAAAAGCTGAGTATTCCTCTTCCAACTAATTAATTGGCATCATATCAAAAATAAATGAAGACCATCCGTGTCTCAGTCCTAATTTACCTTCAGCCATATCTTTACAACCTCCTTCTAACTAACATCACGTCTGATGCCCTTGGAGCTGCTGTCGACTGGCATAGGTCACAAGTGTGCTTCTTCACCACCCAGCAGTTTTCAGCTCTCCCTTACTACTTGGCCAATGATCACATTTCACGTGGGAGAAAAGGTGGATTATGGGTCTTTGCCACAAGCTCGGAAGTTACAGCTGATTGATGGAGGAGGCTGTACACAAATGGTTGAAAAAGCTACACTTTTATAAGCTATTTTTGCTTTTAAAATTAATAATTTTATTTATTAATAATATAAATAATTGTATTTAAGACATAAGTTGGCCAATCGAGTGTGTCATCTTATCTGCATGTCTTGCCCTCAGTTCTGTTTGCTTCTTTGATCAGCACTATAAATAGTCTGGAAAAATGGGAAGTCCTTCCAACTTACTAGTTTTATTCATATTCATTCCCAATATGCAAAAGTTCACAGAAGTATTTGTCATTGTATCCAGGAGCGTGTAGGAAGAGGGCCATTACAAGGCAACGCTTAGAACACAGGTGACCAGTTCTGCTTTACTGTTGTCTGACTGGGTAGCTCAGTCTCATTCGACTTGATTTACTCATTTGTAAGATTCTTATGCTACTTCCCTTCCAAACCTGTGATTCTATGATCCATTTCATATGCTTCGATACGTGAGAACTTTGTTTTCTCTCACCATGTTCAAACCATCAGAGGGTCAATGCCGAATATCAGTAAACTCTTGTCTGGAATTATTCCTGCAAAGAACACTGAACTTAGCTGGCATCAGAACTCGGGGGTGGGGTTAAATGTTAATCCTCTGTGTGACCAAGTAGGCATAAAGTTCCAGGTTCCCACAAGGTTATTGTTAAAATACAAAGTTTTTAAAGATTAAATGTGAGCAAAATTATGAAGTATTGATACATTTTCCGTGAGCAGGCAAGGTCATATAACCCTGTTCGGTTTCTCAAATGACACAGCTGCCTCTTCACTTCCTTTCTTCTCCCTTAGTGACGATCGCTGTTGTTTTGGGGGTGATCGCTGGTATCGTCGGAACTATTCTTCTCATTTATTGCTTAATCAGTCTAATAACAAAGGTAAGAGTTCAGTGGTCCATTTTGCTTTAAGAATCAGTGTGAAGAAGTTTGGGTGGCATATTCTTCTGAGTACTGTTGAACACAAAGAGAGGCAAAATTTTGTAGAACTCCATCCTTTTTTACTGGACACATAAAGACAGGGAATCCTCAACTGAGCTGGTTTTACATTTGCCAAATTTAAGGTGATGCCCGAATATAAATCTCTTCACCATGTCCCCATTGAAAGGTTGTGCAAAGTTCTTGCCAAATACAATTTAGTATATGTTGATGTATATAGACGAGCTAGTCAAATTTCTACTTATATTTAATTTATAAATAAAATACTGAAGACAATATACCATACTTAGATTTTACATTTAAAACTTCTATTTATTTCCTTTTTTAAGATTTATATTGTAATTGTGTGTGTGTACATGAGTTTGTGTATGCCATGTTTATGCATTGCCTCCAGAGACCAGAAGTGACCAGGTCCCCCGGAACTGATTGTAAGCAGCCCAGTATGGGTGCTGGGAACTGAACCCGTGTCCTCTGTGAGAGCAATAACTAACTGCTCCTAACCACTGAGCAGTCTCTCCAGTCCCACCTCTCCTTATTTCTATTCTCACTGTTTCTGAAATCAATTATTCAAAATTCACACCACAGTTTTCACCCTGTGAATTTTTAATCATTAAGGCCATTTTTAGAGACATGCGCAACACTATACTTTCAGGAATTATTTCTATAATTCGTTAAATACATATTCAACAGCTTTCTAGAGTATGCAGTTCTCTACCTGAGACATTTAAGACACAAACTCTGTGTGAGCATTTACGGTGCTGTCACCAGATCTGTAAGGCTCTGTCCTATATCCCGAGCACCAAGTCATGTAAGATTGTCAGCTGGGTATTTAGTACCTTCTATTTTTAACCTCTCCCTGACTTCTCCACTGTCACCATGATCTGTCTGTATTGTTTTGATAAAATTGGAGTGGTAACCACACTACAGTATCAGGGCCATCACACTAAAAATGACAGGAAATCTACACCGTTTCTTTGCTTGAATGTTCAGCTACTTTATAAACAACTCCCATAATCAGCCAGTTCTATCACCGATTCTCATTATTCGATGCAAATGTGTCTTCCTTAGCTAACACTTTGCCAACAGAGGTTACACACTTCATTATTTATTAGTAGTTCAATTATATATTAATTTATGACTGCTTGATATGAGGTATGCTCAATACGAGATGACGCCTTTGTCTGAAGTCTATAAATTGTAGAAAAGTCATTTTCTGAGAAATATGTGAAAATGAAATTCCATCTTAGCTAATGTTCAAACCCTGAAATGTTCATTTGGCAAAATTCATAGACTATACTCTCTTTATCTACAGAAGAATTTGGGTTTGGGCAACCTGACTCTGGAATCATAATCTCTTCATTTTGATTTTTATTTCCACATTCATTATTTGTTAGAGCAGAGAATATGGGAAAGTCAATCTACAGGATCTTGTGACTTCTGTTGAATTGAAATGCAGATATAGTTTTAAATTAATGAGCTGGGCATGGTGGATCATGCTTTTAAGCCCAACACTCAGGAGCAGAGGCAGGTGGATCTCTATAAATTCGAGGCCAGCATGCTCTACAGAGAGAATTCTAGAACAGCCAGGACTACATAGTGAGGCCTTGTCATAACAAAGCAAAATAGAATTTTAAAGCAATGTTCACATGTATTTATGAAATAGGAACTTTCCCCAGTAGAACTAGACTATATAACTTTCAACCCAAAGTAAAGGAGTTTAGAAAAATGCTTTCTCATTTGAGGCATTTTTATTTTCAAGGTGTCTTTGATTTGAAAAATGGTGGTGATATTTTTTGGGTTTTGCTCCTAGAAAAGCTCAGTTGACATACAACCTCCCAAGGATGAAGACACAGATGTGCCGCTAAGTTCTATCGAACAGGTTAGTGGTAGTATCTCTACCTTCTTTTGTGTTTGGGGAAAAGAAATGAATTAGTGAATTCCATCTTTCTGAGTCATGTGGAAGCAAACCAACTGAATTCACCAATGCTAATTCCTTTTTAATGTAAAAATTGCTCATAGATTAAAGGGAATCTCTCTTAGGTAGGGAGCTTTTTTAAAAAAAAAAAAGCAAAACAAATTCTATAAATGAAAGAGAAAAAAATCTAGTGTACTCCTTAGTTCCCAACCTGCAAACCAATACATGTGGGAGACCCTACAGTGGTTGGGATATGATGCTATATTTATAGAGACAGCCAGCTTCCAGGCCCACACCCCACCCCTTAGCTGTAAAACCTTGAGAAAGTTGTCCTTTACTTCCCCCAGCATGTGAAAGGGAGGCAGGATGATTGTGGACTGGAGGGTAGCCTGGGCTATGGAGCAAGAGTCTAATGGAGTGCGCATGCCTGTTAGCTGGCATTAGCACTTTAGATGCCTTTCCTAAATGACCTCCTTGTACCCTTGCAGCAAGTCTGGGCCTCTGCTTTCACCTCCATATGTGAGTCCCAAATTGGTGCGCACATGTAAGACTTCAGGGATGTTTTGTTCATTCAGAAGAATATTGCCCCAGGGTCACTGTTTGTTTTAAAGAAAATGTATTACCAACCTTAAAGGTGGGAAATGAGCCAAGTAGAGTGTCACACGGGAGGGAGAGGCAAGTGAATCTCTGTAAATTCAAGGCCAGCCTAGTCTACATAGTGAATTCTAGGACAGCCAGGTCTACGTAGTGAGACCCTGTCTTAAACAGAAAAACAAAAGCAGAAAATTTTTACATCTTAGAAACAAGGTTCCAGTATTCCATCTGTGGGGGAAAATGCAGACTTTACCAACACCAGAGATAGGGATAGGAGAGCAGGGGGCTCTATTACCAGTGAGGAAGCAGTTCATCATAGCTGGATGCTGAATGGTCCCTCTACAGTGTGTCTACAGGCAGCCTTGATATCACTTCATCATACAGCTCTCAGGGAACTTTGCCTGAAGCACCAATCTAAGTAGTATGTGTTGGGGGAGAAGTCAGTCAAGAACAATGAGCTAGAATGCTCAAAATCAATTGAAGCTTTTCCTGTAATTATTAACAGTCATAACAGGTGAACCAATTTTAGGCTCACTTAATTTTTCATATTCAGGTTATGTTTGTGAGTGAAATGAGTTACAGAGTTCAAATGCATCCCTTAAGAGACATGAGAAAACACAAAATTCATTAAAAATGCTTTAGTCCTTATTTTACGAAATACCATTCCAAACTGATGCTGAAGTCCTAAAAGGCCAGGATGCTCTGTGATCTCCATAGAAACCAGGCATCTTCAGGAGTGGCCAAGGAAGAGAGTGCTGTAGCCTCCTTGTACTTGGTCATTACTTGTGCTTGGTGGGAAATTGAGGAAGTGCATTGGATTCAGCTGCCCACTGTGGCCTCCTCATGTGACTCTGCCAGCCTGTGTTTCACTGGGAATATCTGAGATACGCCCTGTGCTGTCAAACACAGAAAGACTGGGAAATGCTATCAGGACAGATGCTCTCGCTATCCCTTTTATATGTCCTCTGAGACCTGACATAACCTGAGTCCGACCTCCCAGTCAAGAAGGTAAGGCTGTAGGTAGAGCTGTGGGGTGCAAACAGGGAGCTGCCTGGGCCTCCCTCCTAGCAGTCAGAGGAATGTGCAATAAGCTCCGTGCAGGTTCATCCTAAAGGGCTTTGTTCCTAAGAAAGACCTCACAGACTAGGAGCCTTGACCATGTGTATGCAAATCAACTCACTGTGTTACTGCCTTGGCACTAGGCCCCGCCTCTACCCACTTTCTGTGGTTTCTCACCTCTGGAGAAGGGAGGAGCAGAACTGTGTGTGTTTCTCACCTGAGATTTCCAAAATAGATTTTCAAAAGAAAAAAAACCCGTGCCTTTCTAAAACAAACAGACAGACAAACAAACCCTCCAAAATAGCTAAACGAAGGTTATTTTATAACAATTATATTCAAAGACTCCTCCAAGAATGCAGCATCCTGGCATCTATTTGATGCAACGATCTCATGTTGTTGCAAATATAACTGTGTCCTGTTTGACTGTTTTGTACCTGCCCCATCCTTCCACAGAGCGTTATTCAAGAAGAGCATGCCAGTGTCTGAAAGATCTCAGAGAGAACACAAGACTGCAGTCAATGGAAAAAGTAGTAGAAGAATCAGACATATAGGTACATTGTGTACCTTCCTGAGCCATACATTATAAGAGAAAATGTCACCATTGTAAGCTTCAGTAATTCACGATGGGGGTAGGGGTGGGGTGGGAGGGGCACCTCTGTTCATTAGCAACTGAAGGTGAAGAACACATTTCCTTGTATGCTTAATTTTGGGTTGGTGAAAATTTTTGTAACTACTTCACTAGAAGTTTTGCTCCAAAATTTCAATTGAATTCATGCACTGTCCATTAAGACTGACTTATTCGATTCTGTTAAATTTTGTTCACATTGTTATCATTGAAAGGCTTATGCTATTCTCCATGAAATTCAAGTTTCCTTATCATCCTAACTACTGAATCCAGTTTCATTCTTTTAAATAATTGAAAGGCCGGCAAGTCCTACCCCTCCCCTTCCTTGCCAGACGGGCAACACACAGTTCCCTGTTAGTGGTGCAGGCGCTTTTCCCACACTAAGAAAGCTCACACTCAGAAATGCCACACCCAAGTGTACAAAAGGATACACATCCGTTATTAGATGTGTAAGGCAACACAAAAGTACCTCCTATTTTAAATAGCCAGTTACATTTGAATTATTCCAAGTAATTGGTCTGACAGTGTTAGACTAACTCCTTCAGAGAGCAAAGGTCGCAAAGAGATGTTTCTGCAGCCAGAGTGCCCTGAAGAGGACGATGATGACAGACCCTTCCTTCAGTGGAAATCAGAACGTCACTACAGCAGTGTGTGCAAATGTGAGCCAATAAACTTGTGCAGTCCAGCCAGTGAGAGCTTCCCTTGTTGATAAAACTTCAGAAAACCAAATAGTGAGCTTTCTAGATGGGAGTGACTAAGGGACTTTGTGACTGTATTTGACGCTGACATTTCTTTATAGCAAGCCTTAAAATAATGAATGTTTTTATAAAAGAGGGCATAAATTTGGGAGGGGATGGGAGGTAAGGTGGATCTGGGAGCAGCAGAGGGGGAATAAGATAGGAATATGTCAAAATATATGAAGTTCTCAAAGAATGAATAAAATATTGTTTTTAAAATCAATATAAAAACAAGACCTGTGACTATCCATTTC
This sequence comes from Ellobius talpinus, assembly GCA_001685095.1. Classification (NCBI taxonomy): domain Eukaryota; kingdom Metazoa; phylum Chordata; class Mammalia; order Rodentia; family Cricetidae; genus Ellobius; species Ellobius talpinus. Next base: position 8,187 of record LOJH01014024.1, on the reverse strand, counting down.
CAAGTTGATAAGATTTCAAATGGCTTTACCCTTGCTTTATGATAACTAAATAAATAACTATATATACATATTGGAGATTGTTTTATGCTTGTCACCTATTTAAAATAAAAAATTTAAATAAGAGAATATTTGTTTATGTATATTTTAAGTAGATTTAAGAGTATTATTACGTTTATTCAATTCAATGATGACCCAAGTGCCAAAGTAATTTTAAATGTACTTATTTAGAAAAATATAAAATGTTAGACTAAGAGAGGACCTGAGCTAACATTATCTCTAAAATAATTTACTGGTCAAAGACAATAAGAGATTAAAGTAATGTTCTGTCTCAACCAGAGCGCCAGAATGCAGAGGATAATTAAAGTACAAATTGCTTTAACCTCGAACTATGGGATGTTTCTCTGTGTGTCTCAGTTGGGTTCACATTGAAATTTAGTGTTTGTGTGAAGAAGTGACCTTTATCCCCTTCGTAGTTTTTATAATTAAGTTGGGGGACAAAAACAAAAAGAACTCTTTCCTGTGAAGACATCAGGACCCCATGCATGACCCTAACTGAGTTCTTAAAATTGGGGATTGAAGCGAGCAAGGGTGGTGAAGCTGGTCAGATAGCTTGTTAAGGGACGCTGGTGTTTCCTGTAGAGACAGAAACAGAGGGTCCCAGTGAGGGAGAAGGAGACGAGAGATGTGAAAAAGGAGTGTGAAGAGCCAGGGGAGACTGCGGCAAACCAAGTGATGTTAATATCCAGGGCTGCGCCCATGGCCTTCTCATGTGTTTTAGGCATTTATTCTGCCAAATAGCTATGCTTCCAAAAGAAGTTCCTGAAATCCAGTTGCTACTCAAAGAAAAAGATATAAAAAAATTCCACCCCACAGCATGAGTGTGCTGTGTCAAACGAGGGCTAGCATGTTGTGTCCCCAGTTCTGCTCCCCTGGAACTCATGTGCTGGTGACTGCAAAGTCACTTCCAGCTTCTAGAATTAAACGTGTCTTCTGTTAGCAGTTTAGAAGTTTCAAGAATGACAGCAAAGGGTAGAATATTCAGGGAAGGGCTTTATCTCCAAATGCACCCGTCACCCCCAAGGGTACCAGATCATTCTGGAGTGTTTCGGGTCAGAAGTCTCTGAAGGATTCCAGGAGATCCACAGTCCCCCAAAGGAAAGGTAATTACACTCAAAGACCCAGTGTTCCCACGTATAGCACCCACTCTGCCCTCTCACACACCGACCTGCTCTGTCTTACCCACAGGTGGGCATACTTTGTCTCTCTTGTCCTAAAGTGGAGGCATAACAGGCCCTGGTCACATGCTCCATCTCTTCCTTTACCGACAGGAAGATGAAGATCTCTGCTCAGCCTCAGCCTTTGCACAAATGTATATCATGTTTGATGACATCTTTGGATATGTAAAAATATGAAATATTTTGGAAACCGTGAGATATGATGACGTCATGATGCAACCTGCAAGTTCCAAAAATAAGAAAGGATGTTAATAAAAACACAGTAATACGTGAAAGATGACAATGAGTTCTACATTAAGAGCTCAGTGTGGGGGGGGTGCTGTTTTCAGAGCTAAATGTCAATCTTAGGTTGTAGGATTATGGTTGATCTTGGTCTTTTCCATTCATTTTGTTCAAGTTTCTTAATATTCTATAATATGACTGGTCACATTTTTAAAGAATTGAAACCATCAACATTTTCAAAGTTAAAAAGAAATATGAACAAGACAGTTGCTAAGACACATCTCACATCTGGATGCCCTACATAGGATTAACCTATAACTGACCAGAAGAGCTATCCAAAGTTCTGAGTTCTTACCAGGTTCCATGTCCAGTGTGTTCCAGTGGCTATGAGAGCAGCTTACAGCTTAGAGACAAGAATTCCAGCCCTGTCACCTAAGGAATGTGCCAGTATAGATGGGCTGGAGAATCAAACTTGAGACGATTAAGAGGTATCCATGCTTTTGAGTACAGCCTTGAATATATCTGCCACTTGCAAGTATTCTTTGACTTGTTTTCATGTTCCAGCCAAACATTTCAGAGGAAGAAAATAGTCTCTCAAACTTTTTCTTCTTCTTCTTTCCAGGGCGATGACCAGAGTTTAGTCTGGGTTAGCATCACCAGTGAATGAACACCACTCAAAGAAGGTTATTAATTAGGATTTTGTCTCAATGTAAGGCTCTTAAGGATGCCGTTGTCAAATGTCAGCTATGAATCTCTTGTAACACATTATTTCAGCCTTAGTTTAAGTTACTCATAGATTGTCCTTGAACATTCTCTTGGCTTCCTTCTCTAGTAAGTGGCGTTATTTGAAATAGGATCTTCTGAAGACATTATTTGTTCAACTGAATAAAACTGTAATTGAGTAATGGTTTCAAATACTGCCAATTAATGTGTAAATCATTTGCCTTCTCAGTTGAAAGATAATATCTATCAAAAGTAATTAGTTTAATATAAGCCTTAATGTAAATAAATCAAATTTTTTCTGGTATTACTAATGTACAGAAGTGCTAAATATTTTAATTTTTTCACATCAAAATATCTCTACTCTTAGATATTGGGGCATATTAATTCTCCATTTTCATCGGTGAAAAACCTGAGACACAAAGAGCCAAAGTAACTTTCCAAATGGGTCGGTATGCAACTTCAGCGTTCCAACAGAGCCTGACCTAGAGGTCTGAGCAGATGACCACTGTGCTATACTGTCTCCAAGACAAAATCATTAGGAAGTTTATCCCAAAACTGATTCTGACACATGTCTACTTTCCTCCTGCTCCATCATGGAGGTATGGTCTGGCCATGTCACAAATGACAGAGGCAGTACTATTGGCATGCAGTGAGTAGAGGTCAGAAGACAGAAGACATCCCATCTTCACCACAGCCTACTCCACAAAGAATTATTTAGCCTAAAATGTCAATTGTTAGGTTGAAAATCCATTAAATAGAAAACGAAAGTGTCTACAAATAGCCAGAAATAAAATGCACGGAGCTTTTCTGTCCAGGAATTATAGTACAGTAGTAGAGGTTATGCTAATTAGTTATTAGCCAAAATAACAAAATATAGTAAAGAAACAGACTTTAGGCAAACGTACAACACAGAACTCATTTATAGACATGATGAACTTAACAAATAGCATTTAAAAACATAAGCAACACAAAAGCAAAATGAAGACAGCAACATGTGATTTGGAAAGACTGAAGGCTAACTGAACATGAGCTCCGGAAGACAGAAAAAGAAAAGAAATCACTTAAAGGGGAGAGAAGAGAGTGAGGAAGTCGTTATCACAGAAGCTAGAGTGAGCACCTGGGAGGGAAAGCTGCCAGAAGACAGTGTGGCCAGAGTCACCGGAGTGTGGAAAGACAGCCAGCAGATGGGCAGAGGACAGGAAGCAGTCATCTTCAGATGGTGGGTGGGTGTATCCTGGAACTGCGGATGTTGAAAAGGAAGCCTCCAGTCATTTTCCAGCCAGGGCGATTTTTAGGCCCCACTCAGATTCCCCGAGACAAGCAGGACTCAGTCTGGAAGCACAAAGGTGGCTAATATGCACAACCAAGAACCCAAGGTGGAAAACAGGCAATGAACGTAGAGATAAAAAAAAATGCTCTGGTCAACGCACATAGGAAAGAAAACTACCACATAAGCTTTGAGACCTTTCTCATATCTGCAAGCCAACTGCTAAAACCTCATCTTCCTCTGAGTCCTAACGATATGCTTGGGGATGGTGGCACAGGACCAAGATGCTGTAACCTTTCCCCAGGTTGTGTGACTCGCTGCATTCTCACGTTTCTTTCGGAGGCCCCAGACTTGCATATCTACTCCAAGAACAGGAAGTGAACTCAGGCTTGTGAGATTCTTTTCGTTTAATGAGACGGCTCTTTCCCCACTTTCTAGGAGTAATTGTGGAAACCATCTGGCGTTTCTAGTCGTGAGGAAAAGAGAAGACCTCAACAGAGCACTGCAAAGAGTTTTTCTTCCTGGAATCAAAAGTGTTGAAAAGTAAGAGCAGACAGTAGAACAGAGAGGGCTTCCCAAATGTGGCCTCAGTGTAGACCTTCTCCTACCTATTTTTTTTCTCAGAAATACAAGAAAATATGGGGGAGAGATGGAGTAATTTTAAATGATACAATACCAATTTATTTTATATTTAATCATCTCTTTGTTGTCATTAGCAACAGATGTGAGACACTCAAAAGACATCAGCATATGAATGAATCACAACTCAGAGCTTATTTAAATGTCCTGAGTCTTATTTCCACTCAGTTGTAGGGAGAGTATGGAAAGGGAAGGAGCGGGGAGGGGAAGGGTGGGGAGGTCAGAGGAGGAGGGAGGAGAAGGAAGATAGGTCTCTAGGTGCCATATTTTTATTTGAAAAAAAAATCTGGGAACACAAAATAAAACAATAGAGGGATCTGCTTAGCAATCTGACTTTAAAAGCACACTGTATCATTTGGATGTTTTACACATCGCCTGAGTCAAGGGGTCCCAGAGGGAAGAGGGAAGCTGCCAACAGTCCTGATTTCCTGCTGCTGACATTGCTGTTGATGGATCAATGGTGTTCACAGACCAGCAGTGCAAATATAACAGTGAACTGACATTTAATAAACACTGGAGTCAAATGTGCATTAGATGGCCTCTTCGCTGAGCGACTCGTGTTGTCTTAGCAGCCATGGATGGAGTAGGCAAGAAAAAGAGACAGCTGTGAGAACTGAAGAGGCTCCTGCGCTCAGCCTATGGGAGGGCAATGGAGCCGTTGTTTCCCCCCTGTATTGTGTGTGAAGCATCAGCCCCTTGGGGGTTTCCCCATTTCCGCACTCAAGCCACAAGCTCCCATCAGAGATGCCACCTCACTCCACACAGCTGGCTTTACCTGGGTTTAAACATGGGGTCCCTCAAAAAAGAGAAAAACAAAACAAAACATCTTCCACAGCTGATTTACTCCTGGAATGCATGTTTGGTTTGCACGGTGACTTCCCCAGACTTTTAGAGGCCAGTGTCAACCAACTTAACAGTGATTATTGAAGAGCGAAGGGTGTTCTTATTGTTACTAATATGACAACCCACCGTGAACATGAGTGGGAAGGAAGAGGATGGACACAGAAAGTTTCACATGGATCACATATTTGAGAAACTTTTAGATGAAGGTAAAAATCTCCTTCTAGAAATGCTGCTTCCCTCCTTGCTCTTTAAATGTATTCTGAAAAATGTTTTTGATGGGGATTCCCCTGAGCAATCCTATGTTCCCAACAGTTCTTCCCATTTAACATGGTGCGCCTGGCTGGGAATTCACGTCTATCGCCCATTCTAGGACTTGTCCTCAAGAGCCACCTCAAGGGCACAGCACAGTTCCCAGGGGATAGCTTGTATTCAGTTCATCGTCATTGTAGGAATCCAACACACCAGCCACTCTCCCTAACCCAAGACATCTCTTCAGGCCAAACCTATCATTAGCTCCCAGTGGGACAGCAAGGCCAAGCTGCATCTCTTTCAGAGTTCAGTATCTTCCTGCAGCCAACCCTGCTTCCTTCCTCAGAGCATTTTGAAATGTCTGTCCATTTTCATCTAAACCTCAGATCCTGCTGCTTGCACACCTGATCTGCACACCCTGGCCTGACTCTGCTTCGCATTACTAACCAGCCCCAGTGGGCAGACATTTTGCTTCAGTTGCTAGTGTAACAACAAAACTTGGAGCACTGGAAATGCTAAATAGATTTCTATGATCAATACTGAAGAAAGGAAAGTTAGAACGTGCAGTTATATGTTCTGGTTGGATAGTTATTGATTACAACGTGCCAGAACCCTAGATTTTACTGTCTGCCAGAAATCCAACATATATAGACTAGTGATCATAATTGAGTATAACAGAAAATCAACTACATGAAGGGAGGTGTCCAGCAGAACTGGTTCTGAAGCAGCTAAAGTTAACACTCTTAGGGCAACAAATCTGCTACATTCTATAACTGTTATAACTTTATAAGAGCCACCTTCAGGATAATAGCTAACATTCACACTAGATTACAGAACTTTGCGTGTGCTGTTTCATCTGGATTGATGTGGATGGCAACCATGTAAAGACACAGAAGAGTTAGCCCAGTTTTACTAATAAAGACCTCAAAGCTTTGAACATTGAAGTGACTGAGTTGAACCCAGGTGTGTGGATTCCAAGCAGCCTGCTCTTCCTCAGCATTAGTTCATCAGGCACTAGCCATTGCCTGGAGCATGGCTGTCTGAGGAGGAGATGTAGTCACCTACCTAGACACCTAAAAGAGCCTACGTGCAGCCTATGCAACTCCAGATTTCTCTTTGTCAGTACAGCCATTGCGTGTACAAGAGAATATCAACATCTGCATCACTGTAATACCTTATCAGGTCTGCCTGATGCCATAGCGAATAACATACCACAGATGGGGGTATGTTAAACTCAGAGAAGTGTTCTGTATTAAAAGTTCTTAAGCAAGAGGGTTTGGTTTGCAGTGAGGGAGCATTTCCTTAGCTGCATGTGATGGTCTTCTCACTGTTCTTTAGACAGTATGTGGAGCGGGGGGGGGGCTTGCTCTGAGTCCCTTCCAGGTCACAATTCTACTCTTATCACCTCTTTCTGTCTTACTTATTTCCTTAAAGGGCCCAGCTTCAAGTCCAGCCACATTTGGGATTAAAGCTTCATCACAGAAATTTGGGGAAGACACATCATTCAGCCTATGACATGCCTTAAGCATATGAAGAATAGTTTTTAATAATATGCTGTCAAAGAAGAATCTTAGGAGGAAATGACCATCTACATAGAAAGGCTATAATTTAATACCTCGAACCCATACCAGCCGAGGCGTGTCTGTATCCACACTGCAGTCACGGTGTGGCAGTCACAGTGTGGCAGTCACAGTGTGGCACTGTCCTCATGGTGCAGGGAGCTGAGGTGCTCCTTGCCTATCACGTTCTCTCTGAAATCTTAGCTTCCTTCCCTGAGAGAAAGGAATAATTTCATTGAGGGATTCACATGAGAACTCAGTGAAATGGTAGGAGTGTGCCGAGTCAAAGCGAATTTGGGACAAAGAAGCCTCAGTATGTGAGCAATAAATTCGTCCCCAAGCAGCCTCAGTATGTAGCAGATGGCACCCCCATTATATGCACAAGCAAATCACAATATTCACTTGAGTCATTTATGATTCCCATTCTCTAGGTGACCGAAAAGGGTGTAGTTCCAACAGAAACCTGGAGAAACTGAAATTGCCAGGCTTCCTTAGCCTTATTCCTCAGGGAAAGGTGATTGCGCTATCTGCCCATTCTGCAGACCCATGACACACAGGACAATCAGATGTGATAGGGAGTCAAGTCAAAGCAGGAACTCAGTTTATGACTGTTGACATCAGCTTATATAGGTTAAGTGACATCGTGTGATATGGGGTACCTCCAGCAATGAGAGACAGCCAAGCCCTCCCTCTGGCTGGAGGGGCGTCTACCTAGATTTTGCTGTCTCATCCTTGGTAGCTTTGAGACTATACCTTAAACTTGAGCCAGGCTTTTCTCTGTCCTACAGGCCTTGAGGTACAGGTTCTGAGATAATTTTGGCCCAATAAAGATCAAGTGGTCAGCAAGAAAGGTTTCAAACAAAAACTTAACTCAAAAGCCTACATCAGGCTGGCTCTGAGGCAAAAGGTTAGTAACCTAAAATTAATAAGCACTGGACAACCTGATGAGGCAGACCCATAATGCTGAGAATCAGAGGATACAATAGAGCGAGTTCAAGGCCAGCCTGTGCACTGAGATACTGACTTGAAACAAAAAGTAAAAAGCAACAGTAGGTGTAGCTTGCTGCTAGAGAGCTTGCCTAGCATGTGTGGGCCTTGGGTTCAGTCCTCAGTGGCAGAAGGTGGGGACAGGGAGGACATTGTTAGCTACAATTCCCCATTTCTAGCAGAAGGCTTCTTCACTTAACTTTCAATAGACTTGGGGTTGGGCCATCCTACCCTCATATCCTTGTAAAAACACAAAAATCAGATAATTCAGTGTTATAAAGAGCTAACTGCAAAAAATGGAACAGGAAGAGTTAGTTAAATGGGGTGGGAGATGGGAAGAAAGGGAAGAGGAGAGAATACAGGGAGGGCTGACTAATGTAGATTAGATAGGTAGATAGACAGATGATAGGTGATAGATGATAGATAGATGATTGATAGATAGATAGATAGATAGATAGATAGA
>LOJH01014023.1:10807-22703 GCA_001685095.1 Ellobius talpinus | reverse complement strand
TCTCTCTCTCTCTCTCTCTCTCTCTCTCTCTCTCTCTCTCTCCCTGATGCCTGTCAATCTAGATGTAGAACTCTCAGCTTCTTCTCCAGCACCATGTCTGCCTGTGTGCCACCATGCTTCCCACCATGATGATAATGGACTAAACCTCTGAAACTGTAAGGCGGCTTCAATGAAATGTTTTCCTTTATCAGAGTTGCCATGGCCATGGTGTCTCTTCACAGCAATAGAACATTGACTAAGACAGCTAGTATGTAAATGGATAAATGCAGAAATGACTGAACTACCCTTAAAGGGAGGGATTATCGCTTTTTCTTTGAGACAGGCTCTTGTGTAGCCCAGGCTGCCCTCAGATTCACTATGTAGCTGAGGATGACATTGAACTTGTGATTCTCCTGCATCTACCTCTCAGGTGCTGGGATTTCAGGCATGCACCACCGCACTGGGTTTATGTGGTTCTGGGAATCAAATCCAGGATGTCGTTTATTGTAGACAAGCACTCTACCAATTTAGCTATATCCACAGCTGGGATCATCACCTTTTTGGATAAGTAGAAACCAGATCCTGAGATCAAGGCCCAGTAGCAGTGCAGACTGTAGGTCAGGGGCCTTCCCAAGACCAAGCGCACCTTCTTGATTCTCCTCCCACTAGTCCCATGCCCCCAGATCAGTACTGCGAGGTAAGATGTGGGATGTATGGTCGGACACACCAGATATCCTATGAAAAGGGGGATTCTGGGGCACAGGACTGTTTAGAGAAGAGGCGTGAAGCATAGTATAAGGGAGGAAGGGGTTCAGCTAGTGAGTGAGAGACACCCTGCTCGCCATGATAAGAGGCAGTAAGCACCTAGGACGTTCACAGTCCGGGTGCCTGCCACCTAGTATCATAGCGAGGGCTAAGACACAGCCACCCAGGAGCGACAAGTGAACCCACCAAGCCTACCCCGTCCTTGTAGGTACCCCAACTGTAGGGTCACAACACGTGGCTGCGAAAAGCCAGCTGGGTCACAAGTTGGATGTAGACTCCATCATGCTGATGCCTAGGGTGAGAGGTGTCTGCCCTCTCTGAGTCCTGCATGCCTTTGTTCTCCTGGCACCTTTGTTCAGAGGACCCCTGGTGGCCTTTCGAGTTCCACAAGCCTGGGCCGGGCTCCAGCATCCAGCGACCTATGCTGCAACTCCAGTGGCTCCTTCCACAGTGCCCAAGGCTAGCCCTCCTGATGCGTGTCCTGCGTGGAGACGCAATGTGCACCTGTGGCTTGGTAGCAATCCATCATCTCTTCTGTGGTACCCGGGCCCCTGTGCTCCAGTGCAGGTTTACCTCACCTAGCTAGCAGGTGCTTCTGCCTTAGAACAGGCCACCACCGAGAGGTGCTTAATTCCATTTGGGTTTAAAATCTCCTAGCCTCTTTGGTCTCCTGGATTAGGTGGCCCCTGACACTGCTGAACCAAGCCTCCCCAAACCTCTGTGCCACCCTCTCCATTCTTTTCCTAACAAGTCGAGATGTGCCATACCTTGCAGGAAATCTTTTTTGGGTTCCTAAAGCTAAGGATGTCTTCCGTTTTGGGAGGAGGGGGAGGCGTACTTAAAATATGTATTTAAATTTCTTAACTATTTTTAATTATGTGGAAATATATCTATATCTATCTCGATATAGCTAGATATAGATACCTATCTATATCTGTATCTATATCTATCTCTATATCGATATATATACATATGTATATATAGAGATGTAGATATAGAAATATAGATGTTGATATAGATATGTGAGCTTGTGTATGTAAGTGCAGGTGCCTATGGAGGTCAGAGATGTTGGATCCCCTGGGAGCTAGAGTTATAGGCAGCTGTGAGCAGCCCCATGCGGGCGCTGGCAACCAAACTCTGGTCCCTGCAAGAGCAATGTGCACTCTCCACTGCTCAGCCGTCTCTCCAGCCCTTCCTTGCAGGTCACATTCAACCTGGCTCTTCCTGCTATCTTCCTACAGCCACACGGTTTCAGGAAGGTAGAGAGGCCTGTGTACGATGGTGACAGTTACTAGGACAAGTGACTTCAAGTCTACTTCCAGAAATGTGACCTGGTCGTGCCCATAAACTTGGTCTTTAGAGACTCTGAGCCCCTTCTTTGAGAGGAGCAGGAGGCCCAGATGCTGGAGGAAGAGCAGAAGCTCCAGATTCCCTGCAAGTTTACTTGGCCATCAGAGTTTCCCAGCCCTCTTACCTCTTCCACTCTGAGAATGGATGGGGACACTACCGCCATTTCTCCGATGCCTTCCTTGGCCAGTCTCAGTCTCCAAGGAAGCAGGAAAATATGGCTTGTGTATCCAGTTCCAAACCTTCAATACAAATGTTTATTATAATATCATTTGTGAACTGGGAAGATGGTTCAGTGGTTAAGAGCATAGGCTGTTCTTGCAGAGGACCTGGGTTTCTTTCGCAGCACCCACGTGGTGGCTCACAACCATCTGTAACTCCAGTTCTAGGGGACCTGTCGGCCTCCTCTGACATCCTGGAGCACCTGAACTCCTGTACATAACCCCCACATAAACACTACACATATACATAACTTTTAAAATATTTTTTAAAGATATACTTTGTGCCTCTAAAATTAGTTTTCGTCCAACTAACCTCAAGTGAATGGCCTTTAAAATAAGTACTTCTGGAGGTTATAGTAATATTTTGCTTCTCTAAAAATGTAAGACTGTCATGAATGCCCTTGGCATTTGGAAGTTTACAAAGATTTCTGAGGATAAAGAGTACTTGTTTGGGCTTGCTTTTGTTATGATTTTGGTTTTGACTTTCTGAGACAGGTCTTGTGTAGCCAAGCTAGACTCAAATTCACTAGGTAGCCAAAGATGGACTTCAACTCCTGATCCCCCGCTCCTGCCTCCACCTTCAAAGTGCTGGGATTGTGTGTGTGTGTGTGTGTGTGTGTGTGTGTACCGCCACACCTGACAGAGACATAGTTTTCTCAGAACCAAACCGTCTTCAATAAAGGCTGAAGGCAGTGGGTGGGGCTATGAATAAGTAGGTTAAGTGCTCACTGTGCAAGTAAGGACCTGAGTTGGATTCCCAGGACCCATGTTGTAGAAGAAAGCCAGGTGTAGTGTGGCATGCTTATAATCCCAGCCGTGGGGAGGTGGGATGGAGACAGAAATATCCCTAGGGATTGCTGACCAGCCTCGCTACCTGGCAAGTTCTAGGCCAGGAAGAAGAGATGAGAGAACCTGTCTCAAAAAAAAAAAGGTAAGGTAGTCAGTACCTAAAGAATGACATGTGAGGGTAACCTCTGGCCTCCACATGCTTGTGTACACGCATGTGTATACACACACACATACACACACCAAAGGGAAAATATGGTGGTTGAAGGAAAACATGAAGGAGCAGGGCTGTGAAGGCCATGGGCAGTTTGTCACAGTGCCTGTCCAGGAAGCTGGGAGGCATCTTTTTTCTTTCTCCAGGTAGCTATGCTGGGATTGGGAGGAGGAGTGAGCAAAACCCACAGCTCCTGAGAAACTCGGGGTGAGCTCTTACCCTGAACTCAGGTGGCCCAGCCTGGGGAGCACCTCTGAGTCCGAGCCAACAGGCAGTAGAGCCTTGAGAGCTTCTGCAAAGAGAGTTCATGTGATGTGCATTACAGAGTCACCACTTCCTAGTGACTTGCCAGACACACAAGATGTGGTTTGGTTTTTCTTCCAGCAGTATTTTCGGTGGCAGGCCACTAGAACACCAATCTGCTCAGTTTGTGGATGCCCCAGTCCCCATGGAGAAGAAAACAAAAGCTACTGTCATGTGATATAGGGCTTTGGCCTCTTTTATTTTCTTTTTACAGTCAATTCCACGTGTAAAAGACTTCATAAAGCATGTGGCTCTGGCTGTATCCCGGGGAGGAGGGGAGCTGTGGAGGAAGGGGCTGCCTCTTCTGGACTGACTTCACTAGGACCTCCACGTGGGAACATTGCTGGGCTTCTGGGTTATAGTAAGCAGGAAGTTTGTGGAGTCTCCCTGAGACTCATCTGTGCCTTTGGAACAGCTGTTTACAACACAGAACAGGCAAGGCACAGGCGTGCAACACATCCTTGCACATGCACCACGGCGAGGTGATTCACAAAGGCTCACAACATACGGAAGAGTGAAAAAAATGTTCTTTATATCCCACGCCATTCCACCAGACTCTCATGTCTAAAGGACACAGAATTCACTTGACAAAGACATTTGGACGGCACTATTATGGTCAGTTGCTCTCTTAAATACACACTGCAAAAATATTTAACTTTCTGTTCTATGAATATCATATATAAATATCTGTCTGCCTTTGCTATACTTTACACACATTCAGTTAGCTGTCTTTATTCACCTACACACAATCCTTATTGAGGCGTTAGACCGTATTGATCTGGCACTTAAAAAAATATCAGACACCGGGTTCGTGTTGGTTTTAGTGGGGGGGGAGGATGGAGGCCATCCTTCAGGATGTACTTCTGTTAGTAAGGCAAAATTATGCAAATGAGGAAATGGCATGGTGTTTTGGTCTGTTACAAAGCATGAAGGTTAAATCGCTACGGGCAGTTTTGTTACGGAAAACTGGTGCTGTTGACAAGGTTGAAGGTTTCTCTTCAGGTCACTTTCCTGCTCCCTTTATCTTGAACAGTAGGTCCACATTTCTCAGAATCCAAACATGGCCACCTACACACTGTAGCCTCAGAGTGACCATGTCACATATCAGACTATCTGGGAATAAAAAGGGTTGGGCCACACCGGATGCTCCCTGAAGGAAACAGAAACTGTTTGCACTTTTGGTTATTGATATGTGAAAACAAGGGGGTGAGGGTGGGGCTCTGTCCTAACATGAACAACCATGGTCTCCAGTTCCACGCCCTGATGGTCCTGAGCTGGCCCCCATGTGGCGGAACTGCTGCCTCAGAGGAATCCTTCCCTCCACGTCGCGTCCCTGACCAGGCAGCTGCAGCACTGGATGGCGGGCCACCAGCTGCTGCAGTTCAAGGGTTCCACACTGGCTTTGGTCATCATCACCTTAGAGCTGGAGAGGCTCATGCCCAACTGCTGTGCTCCTATATCTGATCTGCTAAAGAAAGCACACGTAGACATCAGCTTGGCCCTTCTGGCTGACACGTTCTGTGCTCAACAGGATACCCATGGCCCTTGTTCCTTTGTGGGCTCCAGAAGATGCACTGAGCACGCCAGCTATGGCAAGAAGTTGACCGTAGGTCATGCTCTGTATATGATCATGCTCTATATTCCCCAGTATGGCAAACCTTGAGCTCACAGGGAAGGGTTTTTGGCAGTGAGGAACAAGAATACAGTCTGATGGCCATGATCGGGAATGGGCAGAGGATCCAGGTGCTTAATATTGAGGATTATAATATCCAGACATTCCTTCTACATGAGTGTGTGGTGACAGGCACAGAGTGGGGGCCGTGTCAGCAGCTCTCAGGACAGATTAGGATGGAATGGCAGATTAATGATAGTTAACTGAGGTTGGAGATGAGGGCTCCTAGGATGGCAGAGTTAGTGCTATGAAGTAGGGTAGTCCTACCATGCTCAAAATGACCCACGTGATCATCCTGGCACCCGACTGCTCCTGTACCTGAGATGACTGTTTCAAGGTTACCATTGTGTGCTGACACCTGCCAGTGCTGAGCACTATGGTGGCTGCGAGGTGCTTGTGAAGCCATACCTGAGAAGTCTGTGGTTACCCTCCTGTGCCAATTCTGTTTCACCTGTCAGCTGGCCTCTCTGCCATCATTCTGAGGCCTCCAGAACCCGTGGAAACTCACCATGCTTGCATGCCTGTAAATTCTTTGGTTTTACGTTTCTCGTAATGAGACTGGGAGAAGGTTCTAGAAGAATCACTGGGGAAGCTACTTGGTCCTCAGGTTAGACAGAACCAGAAGAGGTAAGGTGGCCTGAAGCTGCGACCCTGCCTTCCCCTCCTGTCCCCTGGAACCAGGGAGCCTAAAGAGTGTGGCCGCTCCTCAGGCTTCTCTCATTTTCTGAGACAGGGTCTCACTATGTGATCAGGGCTGGCTCAGAACTCATGGAGATTCACCTGCCTCTGCATCTCCAATGCTGGGATTAAAGGTGTGCGCCACCAAGCCTTGTTCCCTCACAGACTGATTCTTGTTCTACCTGCCAGGCTTGGCCAGGTCCCTCCAGCTTCTTAGACTTGTCCCAAACACAAGAGTAGCTAGCACTTTAGTCCCAGTCACCAGGCTCCCTCTAAAAGCCGGGAAGTCTCTCTAGATCTGAGCATCCCCATGTGGTGCTGATTTACATCTCCTCAGGTCCAGATGAGAGAGCAGCACCATTTCTCCCATGGACTCTGAAGCCCCTCATGCAGAGGACTTCATGCTAAGGATGCTTCTGACACATGCAGAGGGATGCAGAGTCCTGTGCTGCTGGCTGGGTGACTGAGCCCAGCCTGCCCTGACTGCCCTGCGGCCAGGAGGACACCTGCACAGATGGCAGGGAAGAAGCCAGTTGCCTGTCTGAAGCCAGTCTTAAAGCTGTGGAGCTCAGCTGGCCAAGATGCTGGCTGGGACTTGAATGACTAGGCCATAAATTTAGAGGGGGTCCATGAAACTTTGTCACTATAAGCAGCTCTTTTATAAATGTGCTAAGCTATGGGGTGGGGGTGGGGTGGGTACAGTGTGTTGCCAGAAGCTCACTGTGTGGTCAGGCACCAGACAGGCCACATTGTGAGGCAGGGGACCATTTTGCCTTTCCTCTGGTTTTGCTTATTGGAGCTTCCCCCACGCATACACTTATTTATTCTGTGGACATCAGAGGATAATTTGCAGGAGTTAATTCTTTCCTTCCACTTCATAGGTCTTAGGGAACCAAACTCAAGTTGGCAGGCTTACCTGGTGAGTCATTTCACCAGCATACCCCCTTCCCCCCTCCTTTTATTTTGAGCCCAAATTGCATCCCGGGCTGACCTCAAAGCTAAAATCCTCCTGCTTCAACCTCTGGAGTTCTGGGATCGTAGGCACATGGCACCACATCTGGCTGTTTGAAGTTTCTGTAAAAGCACACACTTCGAATGGTTTCAGTGCTGCTGGAGACCTTTCTATTAACGGACTCTTATGCACCTCTTGCTAGAGTCACATATACCTGGAACTCTGTCTTCTGGGCCCTGTCAATAACTGTCCTCCAGGTAGGTCCTGGGAATACTAGGAGAAAACAGGGATAAGGGTATTTGCTGACAGTGACCAGAAACCTGACATTCAGATGTCTCCAGCTACATGCAGCAGGCTGGCAAGGTAATATGCTGACTGGCCTCTTGCTGCTCCATCCAGGGGCCAACATGTACAAGAAGACACTGTGTGGATGGGACAGGAGTTCATCTCAAGGGTTCACACCAGTGTGAGTATCCTGTGGCACTGGGTGTCTGCTGCATAGCACCTAGGCCTATCAACCAGGTGGCTCTAGCTGTAAAAATCCCCNCCCCCCCGCTGATCCTATTCCTAAGCTCACAGAGAAAGAAGGCAACCCTGAGAGCCCTGTGCCAGAGGAGGAGGTGTCCTGTTGCCGGTATCTACAGATGAAGTAGCTCTTCTTGGGCAGCAAATGCTCCCATTGTTAAGACTCAGTCAGGGGTCTGTTCTGCTTGCCTTTTCGTCATCCTTTACCAGGAACTCACCTCATCTCAACACACAAACGGGAATCCCCATGGTTGGCTAATCTGAACACAATCCACCTTCCTTCTGTCCCCACCTGGGAGGGCCAGGGGCTAGTGAAGGCCTGAGGCCAGAGGAAATGGAGATGGGAGAAAGATCAGGGGCAGCTTGTTCTTTCCAACCACCAGTCCACCCTTCATCAAAACATTTCAGTCTCCCAAGGCTTCCCACCTCCACAGAACCATCTCGGGCCCACAGCCCACACCACATTTTGAACAATGACCCCATTTCCACTCTTCCCCGTGATCCTGATGGGATGTCCAGCTTTAGCTCAGGAATTAAGGATACAGATAACCAATATTCAAATCGCAGCTCGTCCACTTGTTTGCTGTGCTGCCTTGGGAAATTATGGAACCTCTGGGACTTCCCCTACTAAATGGGGACAATAATAGTATCTGATCATAGGACAGTGAGGATTAGAGACGTTAGAGCATGTCATTACAAGAGCTGAGCACACATAAGGGTGAGCTGTCTCAAGCCAAGCATTCGTAACAAAGATGTAAACTCCTTGAGGGCAGGGTATGCCTTCCCTCAGTCTTGAACCTGCAACTCTTCACAGTGTCTGCATCATGATTCGCTAGGAAATGGAGTTCTGTCGGGAGCTCTGCCCCTACAGAGGTCACAGCAGAAGCAGACTGTATTGGCCACAACTGCAGGATATTAATATGCTCAAGAAACTTGAATCAGAAAAGCTACTGCCCAAAAATGACACTGTAAAAAACTCAAAAGAAATGCAAAATTTAATGAAAACAAATGAGTACAAAGTGGATGGGAAGGAACAGAAACAAGTCAATGGGTGGAGGAGAAAATGGATTAACAACTGAAGTGGTTTTAGAGATGCATGGTAACGTAATAGACAAGCAAGCTGGCTTTCCTGGGCTGCTTACCCAGTATGAGCCCCAGACAAGGGGAGTCCACACACACACACACACACACNCACACACACACACACACACACACACACACACACACACACACACACAGGAACATATACAGGGCCAGTTTGTACAACCACAAGGCACTTGGATTCAGGCCTCCCAGCATGAGGGAGAAAACACACCCTGGTTGGCCTGGGATACAGCTGCTTGATGGCTGTTGACTTGGGAGAGAAATCAGTCCCCAATCATGCTAGGCAAATTGTCCAGCATTTTTTTTAATTTAACATGGGGGTCTTGCTAAGTGGCCCAGGTTGGCTTTGAACTTGTGATTCTCCTAGCTCAGCCTCCTGAGTGCCTAGGATTTGGCATGATTATTAACAGGATCTTTTCTCTCTCAGAAGTCCAGATCTGAACCGTAATTTATATGGTGACTCTACCACAACACGAAATGGCTCAAGGGAAACGTAACAGTAAATGTCAACATGATCCTATGCTGGTCCCATGAAGCCAACAAATGACAGGGAAGAAAGAGGAGGGAGTCCCAGCTGTACACAGGGGTCACAGCCTCAAGGGACAAGCTTCATGTTTTTCTTGTACACCAAGGATTAATTTAACCTCAGCTAAAGATAACAAAATTCCACGCAGCAGGGGAAAAGCTTGCCATGACTGACGGGATCCATGGGGAGCAACTTAGACCCTAGAAAATGCAAGTCAAGTCTCCCGAGGGATGCCAGCAAGCTTTGGGCCAAAAGGTGGGCACTGAACATAACAGCCTTCCAGTATGCCCGAGCTGTGGCTGCTGAGCTGCAGGTGCCAGTGGTAGAATTTGACCCACTGGGTCATCCTAGTCTCGAAATATATTGGCTAGGAGAGGCTGCTCTGAAGGTCAGGCTTGAACCTAAGTGAATACACCTTCAGATATACAATTTCCCTAAGAGGAGCCACTGGCCTGCAGTTCACTTCTGCCTCAGACACCAAAGTTCAACATCAGCTCTGCCATGACCAGAGGTGGACTAGCTGTGAAGCTCACAAGGCTTCCAAGGCCTGAGCTGAATTTTATGTTCTTTTGCTTAAAACGGCCTTTCTAAATAGTTTGAGAGTCCAGCCTTTTGGCCAGGATGCACCCTGATCACAGAGGATCTTTTCCTTAGAGCATCAATAAATCCATTTCTCCCGCTGTGTGGAGCCTCTCACAGTACAGGCTGCCTTTGGGGAGGTATTGTCACAGTACACTCACAACAACCTTCCCCTCCAGCTCACTCTGAATGAGCCATCATCTCAGGACAGGAAGAAGCCAGACTGGTCCTGGATGAATAGAGGCAGGTCTGGTAGGAAGGGGGAAATGGTAGAGGGAGATGGGGGTGTAAAAACCTGAACGCAGCATGAATCAGTGTGGACCCCTCAGGCTCTCAGTGAGAAGCCCCTGGGTGATCAGCTCCTCGGGATGCAGCCGATCTTTCTGGGGAGCCTGGTGTCCAGCTGGTGCTGCACCAACAGCCCCGAGGCTTGCAAACCATCAGGAGCAGAGCAGAATGGATTTTGTCAGTACTTTCCTTGCTTTTATTTTTGAGACAAGGTCTCATGTAGCCCAAGCTGGCCTCTATCTCACTGTGTAACTAAGGCCTGTCTCTGGCTTCCACCACCTCCCAAGCACTGGCTTCACAGGCCTGCACCATCCCACCTGGCAGCCACTTTCTTAAAAGTGTTCACCTAGAAACTAGAGCTGGAGGGGACGTTCTTAGCCCCCAGGCTTTTGTTTTTCTCTCTCCCCCTCGCCAAATTGTCCTAATACTTCAGACACCGTTATTTTCTTGCACCATGACTCGGCCAGGAAAGAAGTAACAATGACCTTGACATGACAGCCCTCTCCCCGCTGGGCTGGTCGCAAGCAGGCGGCTTATTTGGAGTCAAATTGGAGTCAAACACTTAACATACATGCACTTGGTCCTTGCACAGGTAGCACCTCGGGGGCAGAGACAAGGGTTTGGGCTGCTGTTCCATTTACATTCACAGTAAAAACGCTGGGCGTGGTCTTGTTCGGAGTCCACTGCAGTCCATAAAGAAGTTCCAAACACTGCCAGAATAGGAACTTTATTTCCCACCTCTCCCTATATGTTATAGGGCTGCTTTCTATGTAAGAAGGTTTAGAGATCTTTTTAGTTAAAAAAAAAATCAGGGAATCTGTGTTACTTATAAAAATAATGGGAAAAATAGATATTATTTGTCTTTATACTGGTGCCAAAATAAAAATTTAGAAGTGTTTCAAAGTTATTGAAATTAAGCTCTAGGTTAGAAAAATTAAAATGAAGGGGAAACAGGCGAATTCTGCAGCGTGTGTGTATATACCAGACCACAGGCCACGCCTAGGGCACCACATGAGTCATTGCTGGCTGGAGCCATCACTAGAGTGGCACATAGCTGCTCCGTCAGGGAATAGTGACACTGTAAATGGAAGACCAGCCACCGGCTCTGGAAAAAATAAACCTTGTCAGTCTGGGATTCCAGCATTCATGGCTCGGACACGTTTGCATAGAGAGGGGTGGCTGGCCAGGCCCAGGCAGCTGGGGGCCAGCCGGGGGGCCAAGGCAAGGCTGTAAACACTGGAGTCTGTACCGGCTCCCAGTCCATCCTCACATCATGTTATGAGAGAAGGGCCACAAGGTGTAACTCAAGCAACTTAACACATGATAGTCTAAAGTCCGCTCTTGACATGTAAGTCTGTGCATGCTTTAACTGAAAAAGAAAACAAAACAAGCAAAACAAAAACAGACACATTAAAACATATGCAGACCAAATCAAACAGAAGCAAAAGACAGCAAGGTGGACACTGGGAAAGGGCAGTCAGTTTGGCATTTGTGACGAGCAAAGCAGGGAACTTGCTTCAGTTTGTGGCGTCCCGGGCTGAGGGTCAAAATCTGATTGGGAAGTAATTTCGCAAAAATTGATTAAAATTTAAAGACTGAGTACAAACCAAGTAAAGCCATTTAACTAAACGGCCATGAAAACACCCACTCCCCAAATGCATGCCTGGCCCACCCTATCCCACGGGGCCAGTGACCCCTGAACCCCAACTCTAGCTTCACAGGTACAGAGTCCCCTCTCCCAGGGTCAAACTGACTGAAGCTCTCTAGTGTAACCACCTAGCAGAAAGGGCTGGCCTTTCAGACACAGATATGGGAAACAAAACCCAGGAGACGGGACATCTGGGGCAGGCTTCTAGTGAGAGCTGTTTCTTCACAATGGGGTTTCCACCCTAAGCTGTTCTGTCGTCAGTCTCTCTCTCTCTCTCTCTCTCTCTCTCTCTCTCTCTCTCTCTCTCTC
>LOJH01014022.1:7454-20080 GCA_001685095.1 Ellobius talpinus | reverse complement strand
TAGGTAGGTAGGTAGGTAGGTAGGTAGGTAGGTAGGTAGATAGATAGATAGACACTCAGCATTATAGCATTATTTTCCTTTGGTTAATACATTGCTTACAGAGTCATTTAAGATCATTTTCTTATTCATTGTTTTGAAAAAATGCACACTAGCAGTATTTGTTATGCTTACTATGTATCTACTCTAAGTATTTAATATACATTAATTCATTTCTATTGTTTCAGTCATCTTAGAAGGATACCTAATAGTCTATACAAAATATACAGGATTGTACCAGCAATGTATTGTATCAACAAGGAAAGTGAGATACAGGTTAAGAAACCTGCTTGGGGTCATATACTCCATCTAGCAGAGTTCAATCCCTGTTCTTTAGTACTGTGTTACACTGCCTCCTGTAGGATAAATAATTTGAGGAAGGTAAATATTGTGTTTCCTGTTGCTAGTGATATTGAAACTTTGTACTCAGAACATGTCCCCTGTTTCATTCATTGCATTCTCTCTGTAAAGGAGCTCAGTCAGTGTTCAGACAGGAATAGCAGTCAGATTAGGAATAAGTTGGAATGGCTACATCCATGTTTCTCATGTGGTTGCTGGGAATTGAACTCAGGACCTTTGGAAGAGCAGGCAATGCTCTTAACAGCTGAGCTATCTCTCCAGCCCTACTTCCTACATTTTGGTTTCCACCACCACCACCCACACCCTGCACTCTTCTTCTTTCTCATAGTTTATCCCCTTCTCCTTATTTGTTTCTATTTTCTCATTGCTGTTAGCAGTATAAGTCACTGAGTTCTCATAGCTCTCATTTGTTCCTTTGTCAGGCCTTTTATGGTAAAAATGTCTCTAAAGTAAGATTCTGCCATAGTACTGTAGCCGTTGAGATGATACTTACTAAGAGTCATACAAATAAATTCTACTTTTTTACAGAAAAAAATCAAGTGGATTAAGAAGTTTTTAATGGCTGGTATGTTGTGGGAGGGTACATGCACACGTATGTGTAGGTATGCTTGCCCATGGGAATGCATGTACAGGCCCGAAGAGGATTTTGAGTATCCTGTCTGCCTTATTCCTTTAAGACAGGGACTTTCACTGAACTGCAAGCTTACTGTTTTTGCTAGGTTAGCTGCTGGTCAGTAAGCTCCTAGAACCTGCCTGTTTCTACCACACATTGCTGGGGTCACAGGTAAACACTGCCTTGTTTGGTTTTTTACATGGGTGCTGGAGATTCAGTCTGAGGTTCTCACACTTGTACAGCAAACATTTCTGCCTACTGAGCCACCTTCCCAGCTCCTGGCTTCAATTTTAAAGCACCTTTTTGAGTTAAGACAATAAATGAACCGCTATGTACAGAGGTTTTGAATGGTGATGTACACTCACTTCTTCTCTTTCTAAGTGTTAGGGCTTGCTGTGCCATTCATGCTGATCCCAAACTCAGGGTCTGCTGGTCTGCCTTTGCTTTACAAGTACCTACAACTTGTAGAGCATGGCTCTTTACCCAGTATCCTATTTTTTTAATTTTAAATTTATTTATTTTTTTAAGATTTATTTATTGTGTATACAATGTTCTACTGCCTGTATACCTCCATGCCAGAGATGGCACCAGATCTCATTACAGGTGGTTGAGAGCCACCATGTGGTTGCTGGGAATTGAACTCAGGACCTCAGGAAGAGCAGTCAGTGCTCTTAACCTCTGAACCATCTCTCCAGCCCAATATTAAATCTATTATATTTAAAACATTAAAAGTTTTCTTTGGGGGAAATTTCATTAAATTTTAAGAGCTATTAATCAGGCTGTTTTTAGTCTTTAGGTTTTGAGCTACTTGTTAGATGGTATCAGTCAATTCTAAACTGGCCAGTGTCTTCACATGTTAAAGAAGGTTTTATTTGACTATATAATTCTTTGAGAATCATTTTTTATTAGGTGAAAAGATTGACTCATAGGGAACTGTGTTTGAAGGATTGTGTTACTCGATCTAATCTGGACTCTTTCCCTAGACGACACTGCTGATGGGGTGAAGATGGACGCTGGAGAAGTAACTTTAGTGAACCGCAGCTCCACCTCCAAAGCCCATCTCCTGCCAGGGTCACATCTTCCCGAGGACCAGCTTTCACTTTCTGACCAGCAGGTTAGGAATCATTTTTTCCTTTACTAAACTAATAGTTTTGTTCATTATAAGTAGTCATCTGATACAGTTTGAATGCCACACTAAAAAATCCAAGTATGTGAGCTTTTTAGAATAAATAATTTTAGTGTTTGGATTTCTGCTTGGTTTAAGATAAAAAGAGTTAAGACAAAACAGATGACATGTGAATTAAGAAGAATATTTTTTTAGAAAGCTCTTCATTGTTCCTCAGGATATTAAACTGTTGACACATAGATCTTTCTTCTTTTAAACTAAGTCTTAAAATTACTAAGCATTAGCTTGGGGGAGGGGTGATACACAGCCATTCTGAGGAGCTTTGGCTGTGATATAATTCACAGTGTTTCAAGGTCTGGTCCAGAACGCAGCATGTGCATTGCCAGGGACCTGGTGAAAATACAGAATCTGGGCATCTCCCACTGGAACAGAAGCTGAATTGTAAAAGCATCCCTAGCTGACTTATATGCATATTAAAATAACAGGAACACTGCTGAAACAGCAGTCTTGGGCCAGGGATGGCTCAGCAGATAGAGAAACTTTCTGCCAAGCCTGATTACCCTAGTTTGATTCCTTCAAGTTGTCCTCTGACCTCGTCACTTATGCCATGGGATGTGCAATAAATAACTGTAATTTTTTAAATTAAAACAAAGAAAATAGTCTTGCTCAGTAAGAAAGCCTGTGGAAATTTGAATGAGATAATTTGTTGCTGTGTGAATCTGCTTATGTGTAGTAGATTAGGCACTGGTCCCCCATAGTCATGTGAGTGTTGCATACATGCTTACATCTTGTACTTGAGAAGAGGTGGTCTGTAAAGTGTCCAAAAGAATCAAAACCAAGTTGATATTCTCAGCTTCTGTGACTTGTTATAACTTATTTTCTGATAGAATACAGTAAATGCAGATATACCATCCAGTGAACATCCTTTAAGCTGTAGAGCAGATAGTTACGTCCCATCTTCCCCTGAAATCTGAATAATTTCACCAAATTGTCTTCTTGTTAGTATACAGTTTATTTATAATATAATAAATATATACGTAGTATATTGAGTTGCAAAGTTTATCATAGTCCTGTTTAATGATGTTTTCCTTAGTATAGACTTTTATTCTCTTTTATTGTCAAAATTATGATTTGAGAAAGCAATCTTGTGTTTTAGATCCTGCCTTCTAGGCAGGGGACTTTGGACCGACCTTCCTCATGTTCTACAAGAAGTGCAGCTTATAATCCAGATTACTATTCAGGTATGGCCCATTGCTTGTATTCAGCTCACTGCACACCCTTCACGTTTCTTCATAGAAATATCTGTGTTTACCATCTCTAAAGGTGAAGGCATGATCAGGTACAATGGGGATGTGACTTGGTGATAGAGCACTTACCTATTGTGCTCAGAGCCCTGGGTTTCCTTCCCGACACTATGAAAAATAAAAAGTGAAAGCATTCTCCAAAGCAGCATGGCATTTTCCCATTACAGCATCATTTTAGTCAGTTATTTATGTGTATGGTTTTGGTTGCTATAATAGTTTGAATTTAATGTCAACCAAATACTAATTTTTGAGTGGGAAAGTTTTTTGAATTTTCTCCTCTTTGTCTCTCATTATAGAAAGTAAGGTAGCTTTGTTTTTGTTTTCCTTTATCTTCACTATGTGTGTGATACGAAGGGCGTCTGTTTCGTATTCATTTAACCCACATGGCTAACTTATTTCTATTCTTGAAACACTTAAGCCTGAAAATTGATTTCTGTCCAGGTTTGTTCCTCCGTCAGGGCAAGACATGTTAGCTACATGTCTCATGTCTGCCTAGCGCCTGCCACAGCCATGTGCTTGTGTATTCAAGGACTTTCTGCTCAACCTGGGATCCAGAGTAGAAGCTAGCATCCTCTAAGTGACTTCTATCCCTGGCCGGCGGCCTTGTCTGCCTCTGACCTGATAACTAAGACTGCCCGTCAGTCTCTGGGCACTTTGACTCTGCAACATTACCGTGGTCTTCCCAGGTCTTTTCACTCTGTCACTTCAAATCCCATTTGACCACAAGTACGGGAATAGTAGGAATACCGTAGAGCCTGCCTACATGAAAGAGGTTTTGTTTTTTGTTTTTTTGTAAAGATAAGCTTATTATAAATTTGCACATAATAATAATTATTATTATTTGGCTTCCTCAGGATTCTTTGTCAGCAAGATGAGATCTCCTCCCCTAAAAAGACGTTAGTATGATGTTCTTTTAGACTTATATTATATTTAAGTGTGTGTTATTTAGGTGGGTGATACTATACATTGGGCACTAGCTTTTCCCTTGGGATGGGCAGTGGCCTTTACATAGTATGTGTGAATAATTTCAATTGTAAAAAGACTCTGAAAGTGACTCCTTTCTCCTTTGCCATTATTAAAAAGGGCTTTTTTGTGAAGAAAGAAATGTGGTGTGATAGTTCATTATTAATCCTACAGAAAAAACATTTGAGTAATTAATAAAATCCAATCATTAATATTTCCATTTGAATCATGCTGTGTTTGCTTGTAATTTTATATGCCAGTTTTCCATTAGATAGAAGCTTTCCATTGGGTTGAAAATAATTGCTTCATAATAAATAGTTGTATAGAAAATTAGACTTAAACCCCTTGACTAAAACAAAATTTTATTTTACTCTCTTTGGCCTCTTTCGATTTATCTCTGCATATATTCGTGATGCACATTATATGATTTGACACATAAAAATCTTTATAACTCAAAGTTTGCAATTTTTGTTTTCTATGTGTTCACATATTCTTGCCCATATTTATTGTTTTCTATTGATTTTTAATCTGGGCATTGCTATGCACAGTCATAATCCCTTATGTGTAGTTTCAAACTCCAAAAACTCTAAAAAACATCTTTTTTTAGATTTGACATTAAAACCTACATGAACTAGCATGAATTCTCTGTTTTGACTTCACTTATTCCTATAAAAAAAAAAGTACATACCCATTTTGCTGCCTGTACCAATATTTGTTTATAGAGGGCTGCTCCAACTTGCACTGACAAGTGTTATGTAGAATAACAGGTTATTTTGCCAAAATTCCAAGTCTGTAATTCTGAAGTACAATTGGCCCTCAAGGCTTTATGATTTGGGATGAATGCCCAGTGCCTTCATTTGTGTCATTATTTTTCCTACATCTCAAGTTCACTATACCTCTGCTATTGTTAATTATTATTAATAACATCACTTAAAAACATTCATATAGTATAGTGGTATATTATTTGTGTTTTAATAAATAAAGCTTGCCTGAAGGTCAGTGCAAAGCAGCCACACTAGTCAGCCATACAGGCCAGGCTGGTGGTGATGCACACCTTTAATCCCAGCACTAGAGAGACATAAGGCAGGATGAGACAGGAACTTGTTCTTTCAATCTGAAGATTTCATAGAAGTAAGAGCACTCTAGTGGTTTGGCTGCTTTGCTTTTCTGATCTTCAGGTTGAACCTTAATATCTGCCTCTGGATTTTTATTATTTGTGCTATATATAGTTTTTTCTTAAATTTTAGTTGTACCTTAATACTGACAAAGATATACCAGAGATCACCCCAGATCCTCTTTTTCTTGACTGTGGCAATATTTGACCAGATTCCTGGCTTTCTACTTAGCAGCCACAAATTATTGAGAATTATTATGTTTTTCCTGTTTATCATCATTCTACAAGTTGATTCCCATACCAAAAATCTTTTAATAACATTTATCTCTCATTTGAATTTATGACCTTTTTAAGAAAATAAGAGTATTTTGTAAAATACTCTTTTGTATTTGTACATGAGAGAAAAATAACTAAATAATTAAGTCATGCTGAAGAGGGAATACTGAGCTCTGTTATGCTCATTCTCCATGTGCTATCTACAGCTTGAAACGATCTGTTCATCTATCAGATTTCACTTAGTTCTTGATTAAACAAGCTTCTGGCATGCCACAGACCTTACAATCAGAATTTTACATCTAACACACATAACCCAGGGCCCTAGGTAGCAAACAGAAACAAAGCTCTTTTTTTTACCAAGTACTTTAAACCCTTTTTCCTTTGCCATGCCCATTCTGATTCATTACAAACCCTGCACACCTTTTTCTGTTCTATCTGCCTTTAAGTCCACCTTGCTGATGGGACGAGGTGTGGGTCCAGGTACCTGCTGTAGCCTTCGGATCTAGTGCTGCTGTGTTCGTCTGTTCTGCCATGCTCTGTCTTCTACCAAGATGAAAATACAAATGGGAAAGCCCACGTTGTAGAATCTGGAGCCGACGATTTATTGTTCTGTCGGACCTGTCTCTCTGGATAAAGCCTTTCAGAAAGTCTACTCAGACTATTAACAAGAGTGACTTTCCTGAGTTGTTTAGAAAACATAAATGCACACTTTGACTTTTTTTAATAGCCAGTCTTATGAAGAGCACACTGGAAAAAATTTAGTGTTTTTAATCCAAAAGAGCATCAACAACAAAAAAATAGATTGAGATAAAAAGAATTTTCTATTGCTTTAAATTTATCAATATCTTCAGGAAATGTTAATTAGGTAACTAAGCTAACATGTAGTAGTTTTTGTTTTTTTGTGGTTTTTTTGCATCCCATTACTACAGTAACTAATACACCCTCATGTTAGCAGGAGGAATAAAGGGTTACTCTCACAATGAACGATTATCTGACAGGTTCTTCCTTTGTCTTTTTTTGTTTTTCCTTTTTTCTTTTTTCATTTTTTGAATTATAGATTTCATAGGTAAGAGCTTGAGGAGAGGTGAGCAATGAGCCTCTGAGCAGTGGGACTCTCTTGTGTTTTTTAATACAGCTTATTATGTTCATAAACATAGTGCCCATTTCTGCAGAAAACTTGGAGAGAAGAACACTCACTCATTTTATTAGATCATAACCACAATTACATTTTCATTGTACTCTGGTTTTGTATGCATATATGAGCACATGATAAATTTCCTTGTCTCTGGCTTTATAGCTCTAATTTCTTAGTGATGACAAAATGCAGGTTAACTGTTTCTTCAAAAAAAAAGGATTTGCAGTCTGTTATCAGTTCCTTGTCCTCACCAGTGATTAGAGGATTCTTTAGTGATGCCATTAGCTGGGTCTAGACCCCTGCCTGAGCCCATGCTTTCCCCCTCCAGTGAGTACTCTAGGGAAGGCTATTCTGACTCATCCTAGATCTCAAATTTCATGTCTATCAAGAAGATTTATATTTTTTAACAGATTTCTTCCTCAAAACATCTTTGGTTAGATCATTTAGCAATAAGTGTGAAAGACGATTATTCCTACTGTTACTGTTTTGCATTTAGCAAGCATTGTTTCTGGGTTTCTTGCTACAACTCAAATCTGTCCTTAGAGTAACAGTAGTCATATGTTAAGTCCACTTGTTTACTATGGAGGAGGAAAGTTCTGATTCATTTTGAAAATTAATTTACTTACTTTAATTGTAACCCTAAGTGACTGCATTGACTGGTGAATCATTTGATACTAACAGCACCATGAATTGCTTTTTCTCCCCCTTGCCCTGTTTGCCCCAAATCCTGTTTTCATAGTTTCCTTAAGGAGCCTTCTTTTTAAAGGCTGTTTTATTTGGATAGAGTAATAAAAGCAGACAAACGTGTGTATGTGTGTGTGTATGTGTTGAGGCAGTCTCACTGTAGCCAAGGCTGGCCTTAAATTTGTGATTGTCCTGCCTCAGCTTCTTACATCCTGGGGTTACAGGTGTCTATCACCATACCCGCCCTAAATACTTTAAATAACATAAGTGCATACTGTTGTACAGAGTTCTCTGTTAATGTCCTTTCAGAATGTCATTAGTATAAGACAAGAATTCTGATGATAGAGAATTATTGTTCTTAGTTTCCCACTTGATGCTCCTTAGAATTCTGTAGCATAATATCTGGAGTTATTTTGTCAGAACTGTTTTAATTTATCTGGTTCTCCTGATAGAGAGAGGAAGGCATAGAAATTATTCTGCTTCTAAAACTTCAAGAGGTTTTTATCATTCTAGTTTATAATCCAGAATTCATAAAGTTAAAATAATAATTTTCAGTCTGATTGCAGTAGCAAGGATTGGAGTATTGATGATATATATGATAACTGTGGCTTTAGAAAAGCCATTAAAGATTCTACGAGAGCCAGTGGTGTAAATAGTAGTCATTCCTGCCATAAGCCAACCAGTACAAGCAGCACTTAGATCTGTACTCTGAGAGATTCCCTGAGTCTGGGACATGATAACCATACAGAAGAAGTGACACCGGCTGCTTAGTAAGCAATAACTGTTGTTCAATTTGAATTACGATCTCCTCGGCCCTCCACTTGCTTTCTTACTGGTCTGGCCTACCTTCTTTCAGGCCCAGGCCTGGGAGTGCTTGCAAGATATAGTTGGGGTAAAATGTTGACTTTTGGTGGACACCACGGAGTCACATTGATGCAGATAAGGCACATGGCTGTGGCAGGATTCAGCTCCTTCATCAATTTTCAGGTTAGTATGGCTGAATCAATTATAGTTTGTAGAAGTTCCCTTACTGCAGATTATTGGCAGTTGAGACTGGGATCTTTGTCCATGAGAGGCATGGTGATCTGATACGTTAATGTGGAATGCAATGATGGAACATGGTTGCAATCATGAAAAGACCTAGATATAGTTATTTGTTCAACTTATTCAGACTTTTATTTTATTTTAGATAACCCCTCCTCAAACAGTTTCCTTGGTTCAGATGACACAAGAACCTTTGGTCAAAGTGCAAATGGACAGTGGAGAAACTCCACTCCAGCATCAGTCTCAACATTACAAAAATCCAGAAATAGCCGAAGTCTTTACCTCGAAACCCGGAAGACCTCAAGGTTAGTTTTCGTTTTGTTTACCTACTTCTCAAACCTTTCTTCAGATACAAGGGAAAAGGCTATAAGATAGATGTGCATTAGAATTTTCAATGAGTAATACTATTTTAGGGCTTTACACCATAATGAGATACACAAATCTATCTCCTTTGTGTTGAATTTGGACAATAGTCAACTCTTGTAAATCTTTAAAAGAGACACCATTGAAGAAAGTCCTGGTGGGTGTAAATGTTTTGGACTCTTTAGGATAGTGTTCAAATAGTCTACTAAATTTTAAAGTGGAAATTAAGTCAGTCTCTGAAACTTGAGTGGCGGAGTCTACAGCATTTCACGTGAGCTGACTTGAATCTGCTCCACGTCTGCACTAGTTAGAGCCAAGTATCTTGTAATTCTTAGGAAGGAGAGGTCGTAGAGAACCTTACACCTGTTCCCTTTCCAAGGTTATACTGGTCATTAAAGACAGGTACTTCAGATATTTTATCATTATTATTTTGTTTTGTTTTTCAAGACAAGGTTTCTCTGTGTAGCCCATGTTGTCCTGGAACTCGCTCTGTAGACCATGCTGGGCTCAAACTCACAGAGCTCCACCTGCCTCTGCCTCCTGAGTGCTGGCTGGGATTAAAAGCATGTGCCGTCACGCCCGGCTTATTTTTAAATTTTGACAGTATTGGGAAATCATACCCAGGGAATTATGTACACTAGCAAGTTCTCTGCCACTAAGCTATATTCCCAGCCCATCAGTATATTTATTTTTGTTTGTTGGAGATGAAATCTAATGTAGCCCAACCTGGACTCAAAACTCAGTATGTAGGCAAGCATGACATTGAGTTTCTGATCCTTCTGCCTCTAACACCTAAGTCCTGAGATTACAGATGTTCCAGGCTCCCAGCCCATGTATTAATAAAGTTTTTCTTCTAACTTTTTAAATTCTCTGTATATATCTGAGGAATGTGAGGTCATTTAGCTTCCTGGTTAACCAAGCTTCATGATTGACTGAAACCAACAGAATGGCTTTTATTTTCTTGAAGATTATCAGCACATGGATTCTGGGAATATATGTTATGACTCTTAGGGGTAATTTTCACCAGTTTTTAATTTTTAATCATATAAGATTTAGTATGTTTATACTGTAAAAATTAAAGTGTTGACAATAAAGGGAAAACTTTTGAACTCCCCAAAAGCTCCTTCTCCCATTGATCTTTCCTCCTAAGCCTCTTCTTGTCTCTGCCTGTCCATAGGTAGCAGCACTCATGTTGTACTTCCTGTTTGTCTGTCCCGTAGGTAGCTGTTCTTCCTGTCTCTGCCTGTCCATAGGTACACATAGTGCACTTATGTACACTGTGCAACTCATGGTCTTAGTCCTCAATAAAAGTTCATGTATTATTTAACAAGTTGCTTTTTAAAAATTGATAACACTGTATTGTTATTTTTAATGATGTTATAGAAAAAATACATATGCTTTTTAAAAAATTTAAAAATACAGGTAAGCAAAAATAAAAATAAAATATCACATTTCTACCAGAGGACAACACTTGTAAAAATCTTTGCTGTCAGATATCGTTGTTATCTTTAGATCTTTTCTCAAAGATTAGTTCATGTTGTGCATACTCTTTTTTTTAAGTATTAATTTATTGTTAGTATGTGATATGTATATGAGTTTGGCATCCATGTGGAGATTAGAGGACAATTTGGTGAAGCTGATACTTCCACTCATACTTGGGTTCCAGGTATCGTTAGGTTATCAGGCTCGTACAACAAGTACCTTTACTGTTTAAACCGTTTCATCAGCCCCATGCTGTGCATACTCTTCTGTCCCCCGCTTTTTTAGTATCATTTATGTCTCGTTTATCCAAACCAATGTCCTATGCCCGTTGTCTCCCTTAATTCTCTTGTAGACTAGAATGGCTGGGGTCAGGAGCCAAGGGATTGGTTGTTTGTGTTTTAATAATGGCATGACTTTTTCCTGTGTAGATGCCCTTTGGTTTTGATAGGTCTTCATGGTATCACATTTTTATTGTCCATTCCCTGTGCTTTTTGTAAGTTAATTTTTTTTTGACTCAAAGAAATAATGATATTGCATTATCCCACACTAGAAAACAGATGCTGTCTTGTGCCAGTTTTTCTGTCGTTAGTGATGGTAAATTGACAGTCTGGTCCCTGCTTATACACTTAGAATTTGTATGATTTGAATATAACCTGAATGTGGTTATTTGGCATTATGTAAGTGAACAATTTCATTTTATCTAATCCTTTAGTAATTATTAATATCAATCGGAAATCCTTACCTAATGATATTTAGAATTGATGAAACTTTTTATTGTTGTTTCTTCTTATTAGTTGGCACTTTTTTTCATAAGTTAAGGTTGTTTGATTTCTCTGAAATACATTGCCTATTATGGGAAAGGTAGTATAAATGAATAGTTCTTTTTTAAATTCCAGTTTTCAAAGTAAGTTTTTTAAAATGACTACTTCATATAGTTTAAATGAATTTAAATTATCGTGTTGAATTAAATATTTTTTAAAATTCCCCTTAAGTGTTCTTTGTTCTTTTTGTTGTCCTGTTTGGTTTGGTGCTGCTAGGCAAAGTCTGTACTGAGCTGCATCCCAGCCCCTCTTTTATTGCTTGAGTCAGTCTCCTAAGTCACCAGGCTGGCCTTGAACTTGTGATTCTTCTGCTGTTGCTTCCTGAATAGCTGGACTTAGAGGCCTGGGACACCAAGCCCATCCTTGTTATTTTGTTAATGCTAATATTCTGACCATATTGGTTTTGTAACCCAGAATAGCTGGGAAGTGGGGTACTTGCTTGTTTGCATTTTAATGATATAGTTTCCCCGCCACATTCCCCTTTGAACTTGCTTCTGACTCTGGTAGACGCAACCTTATTAAATATGGTAGGATACTTGTTTACTGGCACTGCAAGGTATCTTCATACCTTTTTTTGTTTGGTTATTTTAATGTTGAAAAAAACATACTTGAGGAAGCTCAGATACAAGACATTGTAGAAAACCATTTTGCCTTTCCCAGACACTTGCACTGCCGCTGCTTTCTTTCTGTGACCTCCCAGCCTAAGAGCATAAGCCTGAGCTGAAACCTGGAGTCCTTTGTTCCTTCCTCTGTATTAACATAAGAATCCATAGATGCTGAAAAGTTAGAGAGTAGATTTGCTTTTTGGTGTTCTTTAGCTTCAGACCATATAATTAGTTTACTGAATCTAGCTTAGTCTAGATTCAGCTATTCAACTGTTTGGAGTTCTCAGAGGGGAATGAAATAGAAGAAAAATTCATTTTGGTCAGAGTAAGTACACTAGGTAATGGCAGATAGAAAGAACCATATAAGGAGGGAAAGCTTTAAACTAGTAAAGTAGATGATTGAGGTTTTGAGTTCACAAAGATAGTTTTTTATGTCAGTTTTCCCACTAGGAAGGACAGAACTGTGGAATAGAAATGAAGTATGGTAGGAAAAAAATATGTATGTGGTTAGTGTGCCTCCACTCTGGGTTTTCCAACAAAGACTAATCTGCTTTGTTCTCCCTCATGCTGTATTGCTTGCTATTTGGTTATTCTAGATTGTGGATCCAAGAAAAACAGTTTTAATTATTTCATAAATGTATGATTTAGCAATCTCTCTCTCTCTCTCTCTTTTGGTTTTTCGAGACAGGGTTTTGCTGTA